>OOFC01042875.1:0-34634 GCA_900323345.1 Pseudochromis fuscus
ACAGAAATATGCAGGTTAACTGTGCAGGTTGTATGATATGAAATAAAATCTGGATTCAGATTTTGTTAAGTCACTAACAAAATCTGACTCCCCTATTATTATGGGAATGCAAGAAGTGACAACCTCCAAATTTTCTCAGCTGGACCATCTGGACCTCTGCTGCTGTTGTGTCAAGTATCAAGAATCTAGGAAAGGAAAGGAAAACATGTCCACAGTTCGCTACTTAAACACCTTTAACCCGCAAACCATTAGAAAACAACAACAAAAACAGTAAGTGTACAACAGAAAACCCCTCAAGTGGCCACAGAGTGAAACGTAAGTCGCGCGCGTTCACACGTATGGGGAGATTTTTCCGGGGAGTGTGAATTTTCTATAACACCTGGTCTGATGTGACGAGGCTAAATGTATCAGCAGCACGGAGCTTGCTAGCTTGTAAAAAGCTAACGAGCTTCGTGCCGCCGATACATGAGCCACACCGATGTTTAAACCACAGGGTTCAAAGTGTCAGGAAAAAGTAGCGGCTTATAGTCCGGAAAATATGGTACATTTTCTCCACGATTCAGTTAGAGAATTCTTCATTTATTTGGATTTGTTGGCTGAAAAAGTCAAATTTAAGAGTTTAAAATTACTGGACTCCCCCAATAAGATGAACCCCAGGTTGAAACCACAGAACTCCCCCCAACAACTCATGGGTTCTCATTTGCATCATCTTGTAAAGTGTCCGTATTCTTTTGTCCACATGCCACCTATGTTGGCTTATTGGTCACACTGACTGCACCCCTCCTCCTCCTCCTCCTCCTCCTCCTCCTCGCCTGCATCCTCATAAGCCAATGGGGCCTTGTGTATGCAGTTGTTGGGGGATTCTGGCATCCCATTACTTCGCTTCAGGACAACCAGAGTCATGTGACAAACAGGCCCAGCTACAACCTCTCCTCCTCCTCCATTGACATTGGGATTTATGCATCTGAGCCACAGACTGTTTCTATATACAGTGTACAGTCAGAGCCGTGCACCCCTCAGGTTGTCCTGCTCCCTCGGGGGGCGGGATCACTGTGTAGCTGCACTGCTCCACTTTATTTCTAGGCGGCAGAAAGAGCTGATGTTTGCAGTCATTTTTCAACCACTATGGGGTTTTTTTTTCCCCTCTTCACAAATAGCCTCGACACCAGCAGTGCCAGCACCTCTACAGCTGTGTGTACTTGATTTTCATCTGTTTGTCTTTGTTTTTGTGGGATTCAGAGTGTGAAGGTTGGGAAAGTGAGACATGGCTAAATGGATGTCGCAATTACAAAGTCTCACAGAACGACAACAAAAGATCTCTTACATTTGCATAATTAAATCAGCGCCTTATACACTATGTCATGAATTATACATGAGGGGAGAATTAAGGGTGTGTTTGTGATTTAAGGGGCCAGCTGACTTTGCTGTAAGGTCAGATTTCATGTAG
Organism: Pseudochromis fuscus; assembly: GCA_900323345.1. NCBI lineage: Eukaryota > Metazoa > Chordata > Actinopteri > Pseudochromidae > Pseudochromis > Pseudochromis fuscus. The sequence continues at coordinate 1,448 of OOFC01042875.1, forward strand.
CTTTGAGATTTGATGTGAAGAAGTAAAATATAAAGTTGGGTCTGCTCTGCTTTTCCTTATTCTCTCTAGAGAAAGAAAAAAACAAGAAGCACAGGCAGAGGGAAGAGGAGCTGATCCTGAAGATCCATAAACTGGTGCAGAAGAGGGATTTCCTGGTCGACGACGCAGAGGTGGAGAGATTAAGGTGCAGTTAATATCCGGGATGACTGTTTGTTTACTCTGGGGCTGAGGGAAGACGACTCATTGGAGTAAATGTGTAGAGGGAACGCCAGTGAAGGCGGAGGACGCGGGGTCACTTCATCATCACGCCGCCGCCTGCTGTGTGTGGGAGGGCGGCTGAGCGATGACCGTGGCTCTGCATTGTCATTTTCTCCTCCTCTGCTCCCACATGATAACCCACAGAGTGTGACACAGAGATAACTTTCACACAGACGTGGTGATGGTTTTAAATCAGCACATTTCAAGCATCTGGAGAGATTAATATTGAATGAGGACTATCAGATTGTTATGTAACAGTTTAATCCAAATTTTTCTGTGCCATCAACATGAGGCCCAGTTTGGGTTTCTTAGGTCACAAAGCGACGCACAATCGTTTCTGAAAGATAAATCCTTGAGAAACACAAAAGCTTGGGAATACTTTTAATCCATTTGTCAGCGTTGAACTCAATTTGCAAATCTTGAATAAGATGGTAGTTGAAAAAGAAGTACAGGAAGCTCCTCGGTGAATGTGAGGACAATATTTAGTGAAGAGTTGTGGTGGTGGACGGGACAGGAGGTGTTGGCAGAAGAGGATCAGAGTTTGGTTGAGACTCTCTGGACATCAGGGAGGATGAGGAGGTGGTGAGGAGGCAGAGGGTTAAACACGAGTCAGTCTGGAAAGGCAGAGTTAGATTGATATTTAAAAAACAAGGCCTCAGGCTGAATGATTTGAAATTTGCATATTGCAAAGGCTGCAATTGAAAATGCTTATTTATTTATTGTTAATCCTTTATTAAAGTTGGCACAGCCACAGCTTCTTGTCATAATCCCTCTTGGTTTGATTATTATTTTGTGTTAATCAGCAAACACTTCTTTATGTTTTAATGATTGTATTACAATGTAGAGAAATCAATATTGTAATGTGGTAATGTTTCATCACCTTTTAAATCTATTACACACAAATTATACTGCAAATGAAATCAGTGTAAAAATCAACAGTTATATTTTCTCAAATCCTTCACAGTCTGAGCACAAAAAGAAATCGGACGAGTGTAGTGACGGTGAAAATACAAATGAAGTGTTTTTGACAGCGTGGGAAAGCAGTGGTGATGAGGAAGATGGAGCAGGAGGAAGAGCGCACGTTCTCCAATAACAGATGCTGTTTATTGAACCTCAGCTTCATAAAAATATGGTCCACTGGTGTGCATAATGTCCACTTCCAATATTAATCAACAGTGTGCACAGGGGAGCAGCGAGAACACAAATCAATACATGCAGACACACACTGTACAGGAGGCAGCAAACTGCAAATGAAACAAAACATTGAGTCGACTGTTCAGGTCTTTTTTTTTTTTTTTTTTTTTTAAATGGGAGGAATGTTTGTTTAAATTAGATGACAAATTAGTAAATTAGGACACTTTCAAGTACGTTTTCTGTTCTAACTGCAGTTTTACAATGTTGGATGTTCACACTACAAAGTTTCAAATCATGAGGTAAAGTGATGTTGCAGTGATCTGCAGCCTGATAAACACCGTTTCAGAAATCTGTTCAGGAGGCTGATAATGTGACTGCTGGTTTTATCTGTAGTTGCTCAGAAACAAGACTGAACACATCCTCTCATTCTCCTCTCCTGAGGATCATTAGATGTATTTATGTCATGTACTGCAGCATATAAATAACCGCAGATACCAGAGATACTGTACAGTCGTTAACAGTTTACTAGCTGCGTTACCTTCAGTGTTTCCCAACAGCGACATTTTCCACTTCCCACACGTACACCAATTAAAATGGACATACACAGAAAACATTGTACATATGGCTTAAGATTAAAATACTGAATCCACTGTTATGTTTTGCAACATAGCTTTTAATGGCTGTAATATTGACCAAACACAGACGTCCTGCTGGGATCTGTCTTCTGGATCAGATTCAGACTCAAACACTGATTTGAAAAGTGTGAATTTCCAGTTTCATCACTTTGTGTGTTTACAGTCACCTGTTGGTGAATCAGCTTCCGCCTCCTGTGATGGTCCCGGACGTTAACCAATCAGAAGAAAGAGGGCAATTGAGAAGGGGGGGGGGTGGTCAAAGCAGACAGAGGATGAAATGAGTGACTGCATAAGAGGACAATATCAGCTAAAAATGATTTTTTTTTTTACTGCAATCTATGTAAAACTTTCCTAGAGGAGGCTGAGACTATAAATCCAAAGCTGGAAATGAGCATAGTGGCTCCTCTTTAAGGGATGTTCAATGACCACAGACCTCTGCTACTTTAAAACAATAATACATGAGGCGTACAAACTGGAACTGGTCATAATGTTCAATCACTGGTGCTGTACAAGTCAGTTTAAATGTAATTCAGTGTTTATCTAAGATGTGACTGTGTGGCACTGCAGGGAGAAAGAGGAGGACAAGGAGATGGCGGAGTTCCTTCGACTGAAGCTGATGCCTCTGGAACAGAAGCTCAAAGTCACACAAAGTGAGTGAGAGGTTAAAAATAGCTCAGAGAAAAAAACAAAACATACATAAGAGTGTTGTTGCACATCTGTTTACAAGGTGTGATGATCTCTCCTCCCTCTCAATGACAAGATCCTCCAAAGCCCAAGAGACACATCCCTGAGCCGCCACCCAACAAACCATCCATCACCAAGTCGGGAGCGGCCATCATCAAGGACTGCTGCGGAGCCACCCAGTGCGCTGTAATGTAACCCACTCAGACCTCCAACCCAGTGTCAAGACATGAGACTCGCATCACGTGACATGACATGACATACATCACTGTCCCTCAGAGAACCACAGTTTGCCGTGTTGGCCCTCGACACTGTTCAGGAATCAGATTGCGAGTGAAGATATTAGTCAGTGTATAAGAAGTAAAGATAATTGTAAATAAAAGTGAAAAATCTCATTATACGTCGATAGAGCAGCAGAACAGATCATTTCTTCATGTTACATTCCTTGAAGAGGACAACATGGTCCACGATGATGCATCTGATTCGCAGAACAGGGAGAACTACAAGCACAATGTCCATGAAGTGAAATAAAGGTTGTGGCTCTCTGTCTGACAGGGAAAATATTTAATATCAGTTTTCATCCCATCAAGTTTAACAGATTTATTCTTCCATTTCAACACCAACCTGTTACCTCTTACACTTTCAAGAGATCGACCATCGTTTGTTTTTGTTCACCCACACATGGAAAAATATTAATGGCTTCTTATGAAGTGATTTATGCAAACTGGTTTATAAATGCAAGAGAAGGTGAGAGCCACTGGATGCTTTTGTAAAGGAGGCTGAACAATGAAAAGATGCCAGACGACTGCACTGCTGTAAAAACACTGCTACCAGGTTGGGACATGTTAGGCTCAGTGTCACTTAGCGAGGTTTGTGTGCTCTGAGTGAGTCCGAGAGGAGAAACGAAAATACACAAAAGGCAGAATCTTCTCCTCCTGAACTCCAGGTGAAGTAGTGTCATCGAAACAACAAATCAATGATAAAAATGCATAAATCAAAAGGAAAAATACAGATTTTGACGGTTGGAAATTCTCAAGAAGTGAAAAATGCAGAATGCAAGAAAAGTTCCCCCGTTTGTTTTCAACTAAAACAATTCCCATAAATCTGTCAGTTTGGAGAAGCAGATTCCTCCTCAGTGGATCTGCTGAAGCTGTTACAACAGGGTCACCTCACCTGTCTTTATACATCTGCATCTTGGTTCATTTGTCAGATTTTTACAGCATAGATGCAAAAGTACCATCAGACTGTGAGTTTTACAGAATGTTTAAATCAAATGAAACAAATGAAGCTCTCAGAGAACACAAACCTCTACCAACGACTGAACACTGTTGCCCTCTTGTGGTGAAACAGAAAAACTATCTTGGTTAAACATTCACCCATTGTAACAGATTCTCCCGTAGACAGAATCAAATCAAGATCTGTTCTGTAGTTGTTGTTTTGAACAGACAAAAAAGGTGAAAACCTCCAGAAACATGGTCCCCACAAAATTGTAACATCAAGGCAACAATAATAAAATGTGTCCCAACTGGTTCTCTGTACTGTTCAGATGAAGCGACGTGGAGCTCCAGTATGACTCACTCCTGCAGTGTTTTCACCAACCCCCCTTTGATGGTTTTAATTCTTGCAAATGACACTTCAATCATTTGGTATCACGTTTTCTCATTCCCCAAAGTCGACGCATCACCGTCTGCACCATCATCATCATCATCTCTGTCATCAGCTACCAGGAAATATTGACTGTAGTAAGATGACATCATTGATAGTTTTGGATATTGCTGACAAAAAAAAAAAAAAGCAAACAAAAAAACCCAACTTGCATCCTCTGAATTTAGTCTTGCGTTTTTATGATAAAACACCAGGATACGAATGCAACTCTTGTAAATGCCTACGATAAACTGTGTATGTTTGAGTGTATTTAGGACATTAGTGACTCCTGTCAAGCAAAGTGTTGTCACTTTACCTTCCTTCTGATAACTTAGCATTCTGTAGTTGTAGTGAATTTATGAAGGTCCTAATGTTGACTATTGAACAAATATGCAGAAAAATAAGCTGAGAACTACCTGTACATACATGTTTAAATAAAGAGCATCTTTCAGGAAAAACACTGTCGTCATCATTTTCAAAACCACAAAAACACTGAGATGAGGCAGAAATGATGCTTGTGAAATTTATTAACGCAAATCTTTTTGGTCCCTTCAACAATGTTGTGACTGTTACAGCGACTTCTGGTGCGGCGAGGCGGTAAAACAGTGCGACCGAGGGGACAGGTGAGAGGACACCCCCGTGAGACAGTTAAACAAATAAACAATGACAAAGGCAAAAGCTTTAAGGACACTGTTGAGTCTCCTTAAAATCTGCTGGAGAACAACTGTTGTGCGAAGATGAGGTTGGGTACAGAGAAACCAGAACATGTTTGTATTTCATGAACAAAACTATGCAGACGTGCATATTTTGACAGGCACAACAGCTTCGCACTGATGTAACCAAAACAAGAACTAAATAAATCCTGAGGTAGTTGTCACTGCAGTACCATATGAGGAGTTGCTAGGGTTTTACTCAAATTCACAAAAAAGTAATTCCTTCACGTTGCCACATTTAAATAGAGACATTTCTTGTGAACCTTTTTTCTCCAACATCAATTATTCTGAACTGATAATTTTCTTAATCTAAGCTGTTTCCAGACAGTCGGTAAAACATCGCAGGTGAGATGAGCAACAGCCCTAATTAAAAACATGTTGTATGTCAGACGTTTTGGTGAAGCTGGGATGTTTTCACACCAAGTTGAACTCGAGTCTGACAAAGAAAACTCATTTTCACAGGATAACACTAAGCGACCAAACTGATTAAATGGGCTGTTACCCATTCTCCAAACCTCTTCTCTGAGCTCAAACAGCAGCAGCCCTTTGACTTCATTGGCCCCTGGGTCGTGCTAAACTTCACAGGCAGTCAACTTTATTCGTTGGCGATCCAGCAGCCGACACTAAACACTTCAAAGGAAAAGTTGAGAAACAAATCAGTAAGTTAAAACTACTGTGAGAGATGCGAGAGGGATGACGAGATAGGACGGTGATCTCTTTCGATGCCGCGGCAAATACAAGCCATTGTAAAAGCCCCGGCAGATTCCAGAGAGCCGCAGAGGGTCCTCTGTGTGTCCGTCAGTCTGTTCAGGAGGCTTCCCAGAGCCCCCGTGCTGCTCCGCTAAACCCGTCGCCTGTCACCTCTGGTCCCATCGCTTCTCCTAAAAACTCACAACCATTCACCGCCTCACTAAAAATCAAAAACTCAGGAGTGCTTGCTGCTCCCCTCAAACTCTTCAGCTCAGATGGCGTGGACGCCACCGCCGACACGGCGCCTAACAGCAACAAGGTTAAACTCAACAAACCTTGAGCACTTTCATGGCGAACCGCGAGGGTGACGCCGACTCTGAGATCCCTGAATCGTGGCGGAAATAAAGATTGATCTTAAAGAATGTCTCGCCATCATCTGCTCCTGTCTGCTCCTCCTGGGGGTTACACTATGCATAAACTCAGTTATGCATACCATGCACATTTCACACCACCTACTTCAGTGTAAACCACACACAGACGAAATACAGCTAAAAAGAACAGAAACACACCGGCTGCTGGTCAAACAATTAAAGTTATGTCACATTCTGCTGCCTGAGCACACAGGCGGCTGGAGTATTAAAGTGCCACCATTTTCCCTTTAAGGCCTTCGGAGGCTCCGACACAAGTCAAAGGCTTTGCTGTAAATCAGGTCATAACACAACAATAAAAATCCCTGAATGTAGCGACTGTCGCAATATCAGTCAAAACCTATGGGTCTAAAACTTTAACTGTTCAAACACTGTCAGCTTTCATTACAGAAAACAGTCTGAAGAGTTAACACTGGTTTTCCTTCAATCACATCCCTGAACTGCTGCTCAGTTCACTACACATTCAGGCCAAACTCTTCCTCAGACCAATAAATACTCTGCACAGTATAAAAAGGAACTGAAAACACTATCCTTAGGCTACTTCACAACAGAGACAGAGAAGCTACATCATTAGAAATCTGAAAGCATGAAACAGGCAGGTGTGTTAGCAGCTAGTCTGGTTCACATATCTGGGGTTATCTACAAAGAAAAAAAATCCCCCACAGTTGAAATTAGTTCAAAAATGAGTTTGTCTTAAATGAAATTTGTCTTTGAAGAAATCAGCAAGGACAAAATTGCGAAGGTTTTTTCATAAGAGGTTCATGAACAAAATGTCTATAAAAACCTTCTGTTATTCATTAATGTCATAAACTGAGAATATGGTAACTATATTTCTTTGATTTAATACAGAAAACCTCGTTACTCCTCACTAGCATTTCTCCCACTGTTACCTGAGAGTCAGTGACAACCAGCTCAGTTCCATTTAATTTAAGCCCCCGAATTTCTTGACATGACACGGCTCTAAAACTGAAGACGCATGTCCATTGAAATATAAATTAACTGCCTTTGGGACGAACACAGGTTACATGTGAGGAATTTGGCAAATTAAAGAACTGCAGAAAATCTGCAAGAAGTAAAGCACAGCTTGGTGAACATCAGCAGAAGATTGTGAACTAAGAAAACGACGAGAAGAAAGATGAAGGCAGAAGAAGTGAACAGCCTGTTGGGACGTAGAGGGGACGACAACATCAATTCTCTTATTTCTGTGTAGTGTGCTTGGTGTAGCCGGTCAACTCTTACATTCAGAGTTACACTACATGTGTCACCAGAACTAGTACTGCTGTGTGTGGTGAGAGAGGATCAGAGGCCTGCGTTGAACGAGAAGTTGGCAGCTAGTTTGATTCTGCTGCGTGCGTTTCTTCTGCCGGGACTGTCTGTGGACAGAGGGGTCTTCATGTCAGGAGGTGGAGGAAGTCCAGGGACACCAGAGTCGTCTGTGCTGCCGGGCTGCTCCTGTGGATCAGATGTGCTGCCTGTAGCTGCAACCTCAAGCTCAACCCTCTCTGAAATCACACATACAAATACTGACTGAGCTTAGTCCGAATGAACGATGAGAAAAGGACTAAACTCACAATACTACATGCTATCAAAAATATATAAAACTTGGAACGTTAAGACCAACCTGTTGGTGGTTGTGGAGTTTTCTCAAAGTGAATCAGGTCGGCCTGCTGCAGGACGACGGGGTCAGGGTGGAGCTGAGGTGACGGCAGGCAGGATGGGACAGGACCACACAGCAGGTCCACAGGGGACGCCAGAGACAGCAGCTCTGAATCTGCAGTGACATCAGCAGCTGGCAGGTAAAACAGAGGTTCACCTAAAAAGACTTATTCACATTCCCAGTGTAAAGTAAAAGCAGGTTAAAAAAAACTAACACATTTATAGAAATTCTAACTGCATTCATACATTTTAACCAATAGTCGAACCATTCAGGAGTCTATATAAAGACTCGTTTGACCTGCATTACCTGGGCTCTGGGTTCCAGATGTTGCGATGCTCATGGGACTGTCTCTCGGACTCTCTGTGTTCTCTCCAGGCAGCGGACTGTTGGGGACTGAACAGTTTGCCTTTGCTGAAACACAGATAAAAGTCCCATCATCACAGCATTCATACATTACACAGACTCCATTCTATCAATCATTTCCTAATTACACCCAGGGAGCACCCACAGCAGGTTTCATCATTTACAGTCTAACAATGTGTACAGTACGCAGGTGACTTAAACAAACATGCTCGACTTGGAAGTAAAACATCTAAAGATCACCTCACCTTTCATATCGTTCTTCAAAACGATAATCCTCTTGTGACCGTGCCCTTTGATCCAGACCACCTGATGAACCAGCAAGAAGAACAGTGAATAATCATAAATCAAATCAGCCGTACAAAACCTAAAACTGATGAAAAGGTGAAAAGATCTAAGAGGCACTGCTTTCAATTTGACAGTATTCACACTTTCTCCTTCCCAGTGACGACGTGTTAAGATCGACTGAAATAAATTAGCACCTGTGGAATGGCGCCGAGCAGCTCATCAGTGTTTGTGTACCCATAGGAACGTGATTCGAGGCTGCAGCCTGTGAACTTGTTATACGCTCCCTGGAACTCAGTCAGGAAGATCTGGTTGTAATGGTAGGTGTGGAGCAGCGCACGCACGTTACGAGCAAACTGGTAAAGCCTGGTCAGCCTCACCCATTCCTCCGTCTGACCACCTTTACCATTTTCATCACTTTCTTCATGGTACAACTGAGAAAAGAAGTGAGGAGATCAGACACATCAGATTGAACCCGTTTGATCTAAAAAGCTGAAAGGTTTAGAGGAAAGCTCTTGTACTGACCTCCACGAGGTAGGGAAGGCTCTTGAGTAGCTCGCTGAGTGAGAGGAACCCGTATTCACAGGGGTTCAACAGAGCTCCGTGTAGAGTCAGGTAGTACTGGCTCAGCTCCTCCACCTTCAAACCTCTGATCACTTGCTCCTCTTCCTGGGACATGAGCAGAGCCAGCAGCTGGGAGGTGAGCGAGCGCAGAGACTTTCTGTTGATCAACTGTACTTCTCGGCCCTCTGAGCCATCCATCACCTGGAAAATGGAAAAAAAAACAAACAGGAAGTTTATACTTATTCTGTACAGTAGGTTACATCACAAGAGGAAACCTGCTTGAAGGTAGAGACAAATGTGTTTTTAAACTTGCATGTGCAGAAATAACATGTTCATGATCAAAAATGACAGGTTTAGCTTTCATATTATTTTAACAGTTACAGAATCCAGACAAACCTTCAGCATTTTAATATCTGATTTGTTTCAAACCACTTTTTAATGTGTAATTGTAGAAATGTCCAAGTACTTAACACCTTAGTGTCGGTCTCTCTGAAAGGATCTAAAATGCTTTAAACCGCAAAAAGAAAAACCCTAAACTGTAAACATAGAAACTTGCTTGGAGGTGTTTTTATGACCTTAACAACATGGCAGAGTTTGCTGAGCAGAGCAGGCAGGGAGCTCGCGTCGTAGTCCTGCAGACGTAGGCCATAACCAAAGGTCTTGCTGTACTCAGTGAGCAGCTGGCTGACAGGAAGGCTGGAGTTTTTCTGAGCCCGTAGCAGCTTGACCAGCTGAGCCGCCAGAGCCTTGATACGCTCAACCTCCGTCAGAGTCAGCACCTTCTCCTCGCCACACTCCAGCACCTGATGAAGGTGGGAGACAGAAAAACTGTGCCCAGGGAGACTAAACTGAAGATTTTTAAATTCTACTGCACTAAACCCCAGATCTCATTATTAAATGTAACAACCCATTTCCAACCAACCATGGGACCAGCTATAAAGTATCTTATTTTAGGACCCAAGTTTATTTCAGGAAATAAAATTGCTTGGAAAAAAAACAAAATTAAAGTGTCGACTGCAGCTGATAATGCCATCACTGCAATATTTCTTTTAGTGACACAAGATAGAGCCACACTAGAGAGATACGCCTTGATATTTCTCTGCCTCAATAAACTTTTTACTTCACTTTCATCCTCAAGGCCAGTAAAAGTCTTTTTAAACTTTCTAATAATTGAGTGTAGACACACCAAGGAGCAGTGTGAGTGTCTTACTCACCATCAGGACGTCAGGGATTGCCTCAAAGAGCTCGATAAGCTTGGTGAATCCATAGTAGCTGAGCTTGCACTGACGACCAAAGTGGTGGTGGTAAGTGGGTATGAACTTACTGAAGGGCATGCGGCAGTGGGGCTGGTGACGGAGTAGGTCCACCACCTCTTTCCCAAACTGCTTTGTGCGCTCCACCTCCTCTGGGGTACGCTCTGGCAAATAAGAGTGAAGTCAGTTAACAAATAAAACCAGGAGTTCTCTGTTCACTTAATAAAATGTACTATGTATACATAATTGAATAATAGTTGTTCTGTTTTAAACTGACCTCTCTTAGGAACAGAGATGACAGTGTCTGTGGCCTGTTGCGTGATGGTGATGGTAGTGTCAGGGATCTCTGTTAGCAGGTCCATCAAGTCACATATGCCATAGTCAACGACTCTCCAGTCTCTGGAGAAGCACCTGATAGACAGGGTATAAGAATACATCACAATCAACCACAACACCAATGATCCAGATTGTTATTACAGTTTTCTTCATCTATTTGTGGAGGATTCGCAGACAAGTCCATGTGAGAACTAATGTTTACTGACCAGTGATACGCCTGCATGAAGTCCTTGATGGCCACTTGCTTGCTGGCTTGAAATTTAAGCAGTTTAAGCAGGTCTTGAGTGAAGCGCTTCACTTGAGCTCGGTGGGTCAGAGTCAGCAGACGCTTGGTGCCCATACCCAAGATCTGTAGGTGAAGATCATTTACAAAACACATTGTGAAAAACTGAAACAGCTATAATCAGAATCATCAATGATAACTGTACAAGTACCTGCAGGACATGTGGCACAGCCTCCAGAAGCTCCAGCAGCTTAGAGAAACCATAGTCTGAGACCCGGCATTGTTTGGCAAAGTGATGGTGATAGGAGGGTATGAACTTGCTGATCGGCATGATGCAAGACGGCTGGCTCTTCAACAGGTCAATGATTTCACGGCTAAACTGGATAAGCTGTGGATTCCCAACGGGACTCTTGCAGCGTTGAATCCACGGCTCTGTTTGAAAACAAAAGCAAATTAGTGATAAGCATAACACTCTGCAGGTGCAGCACTGATGGGGAAATATACCGATTACACTTCAAATGTCAATAAGTAATAATATTCCTACCAGAGTTTGGTGCAGGTGGTTTGTTGTGGATCCACTTGATGACTTTGAAGCCATTCTGAGCTGTGACCACTGTGATACTGGGAACACAGGTAATAAGGTGCTCCAGAGGAACACCTCCCTCCAGTGTCTCACTGCCGAGCTGTAGAGGACTGAATTTTGCTGCATAGCAGTCTGGAAAACTAAATGAAAACAAACTACATTATTGACTTTATAATAGGTGAAAATACACTCCATTTAATATTAAAAAAAGATTCTATGTAGATTAAAGAGCTGGCTATTACCTGAGTAGTGGAAGAGTTCCCTCGTGCGACTGCAACAGACTGTGGACCTCAGAGGCTAAGGTGCTCAGAGAGATCACAACAAAGGGGATTTTATAGGAGTCGGGGTCAAAGTCAGCCTCACTACAAGAAGAGACGTCACACAGTCAGTAATGGAAATAAGGTGACACACTGCGGAAATTCAAGTGCATGCAAAATTCTTGGTGTTGGGTACCTGAAGTCCTGCTGTGCATAGTGTTGTCTGCAGACTGGTTCATGATACTCCAGCTCCTCAAACACCACAGGGCTCCCACTCGCTGAAGACGAGGCCTCCTGGGACTGAGAAGATCCGAGTGGACTCTGACGGATTTGGCTGTTAGGCAGAAGGCACACAAGCCTCGAGCCTCCCTGTTCCCGCACTGCAACCACCTCTGGCAGCCTGTACAGATCACCAACCACAAGCTTACGGGAGTATCTGGAGGGAGAGGACAAACACATAGAGAACATGGTTAGCACAAATGCTAAATGCTGTGCTCCCAGGACAAAACATGCAAATAAAGCTGCTTAAATTTGAAAGCCATGAATTGAGACAGTTACTGACTTCTTCTCATAGATCTCAGTGAACTTGAACAGAGGAAGGCAATTGGCGGGTGCGTCCTGAAGAATGCAGATGATCTCTGTGCTGTAAGATGGCAAAAGATAAATTTAAAAAAAATGCATTTCAAGCTATGATCATCATATTTACCAAGCCTGTAACGCAACTTAAAATATAAACATTACCTGAGCAAAGCAAGAGATTTGTTGTTTCCACCAGTGATCAGAGACACCTGAATGCGCTTGCCTCCAATCTTATAGCGGTGCAGGCCACTGACGGCACTAATGGCCTGCTGCAGCGACAACATCTGAATTGTAGCCTTCAGCTGGTAGTCAGTGTGGGGGCTAAGCTCCACAGCTTTCACCTAGACATAAGTCATACCACAAGGAGATGTGTGGAGGAAGGATTTTTACAAACAAAATGTGCACACAATCCTACTGCAAGCAACCATTTCATCTTGAGAGTTCTTGTTCTTTCAGACTCAGATGTGAAGAGGACACAGGCAAATGTAATCAATATAATAACACCACTGAGGTAAGTCTTACTCGTCCATAACGGGAGAAGGTGTCATTTAGTGTCTGCTGCAGATCCTTTCGAGACAGTCTGTAGTCCAGGTTGGCCACCTGGACCTCTGCCCCCTCTGAGAAAGGTTCAGGAGGAGCTTCAGGACAGGGGCTACGAGATGTAGCAAGCAGAGGTGACGAGCGGCTGGAGAGGCACGGGGACGCACTCCTTGTGTTAGAAAAGGGGAAAACACAGTTAGAAGACATAACTAACATTGCATGCCAATAAATTTTAACATTATGAAAGGCTGGCTATTTGTATGCAGCATTAGCACCTGGAGGACCAAGAGCCCTGAGACATGACGAGGGGACTGAAGCTCCTGTGCAGGTTCAACTTGCTGAATGCTGATGGTGTGCTAATCTGGAACTCCACCGAACTCTTGTCTCCATGTTCTACAGGGGATTCAGTCACATTGCGAGGGTTGGAGCCTTCTCTTCTACAGGGGAAGATGGAAGAAAAAGGAGGGATGAGATGCAGGTATTTTCAAGACACCAGTAGTCATTTTTTTTTAAGGTTAAAGCCAGAACTTGGAGACTTTACAAGAAAAGAAAACTACACATAAAATAAATAATCTTGTAATGCAGTGACAATCCCTGTGTGTACCTCCTCCTGTACATGGATTCCCCGCTGAGGCCAGGCTTGGACAGTTGCTCCACTGCTCCTGTCTCACCGTTACTGCTGGGTGATGAGGAAGCAGCACGTCCTTTCTCCAGGTGGTTGAATCCCATTCGGGGCTTGCCCTCCATACCAACCACCTCCTGAATCAAACAGAGGTAACAGATGTTAATACTGTTTGTTGACCAGTGGGATACTGTGAATGTCTTTGTGTACACACAGGTTTGCATGCAGGCGGTGGGATGGTCAAGCGATTAGCTGGATTTTGTTAGAGCAGATGAAAACAAGCTTGTAAGGAGGAGTCACAGGAGATAAACTGATGCTCTGAGGTTTAACATTGAATGCACATTTAGAAACAATCAGCCAAAGAGAACAAAAAAGAAAAGCTGGAGTTTAGAATTGTTTTAGTTCAGTGGCTGCTACTCAATTGCGAAACTAATAAACACAGAATTTGAATGTGCTGTATTACAAGTATAATACAATAAACTTTGTCCTAAATTAATGTGTGTAAACAGGGAACACAAATAGCCTTGCAGTTTGTTTAGTTACTCATGAAGCACATAAAGCAGTGAGTTTGCTTTATCTATAAATATTTGATGATTATGAAGATGAAAGATTACTATGGTAGTTCTACAGTGCAAAAAAAAAAAAAAAAAAAAAAAAGTCAGCCACCAGAGGTCAGTTTAACTGCATGGACCAAATTCTACCACTAAAATAACTTCAGGCACAGAGAAGACATTGGACAAAAACACAAACTGGCCACTCAAAGAAGTAGTCTATCAGCACTGATATACTGGACAAAACAGTTAGAAAAGCATTGGCCTCAGTCATGCATTAATGTTACAAATGAATATAGGACAGAAGGGGATGAATGAAGCACTAGCGACAAGTAATACATGCTACATGCTAGCACAGGCAGACAAATAAACACAAGCAGTTACAAGCTGTTAGTCAAAGCAGCAATGAGAAGGTCACTGGAGGGAGGAGAAGCTACTGCGATTTACAGAGCAGCCCAGACAAAGATAGAGGGCAATGGAGGTTGAGGGGAAGCAGGCACAGATGAGTCTGCTGACCTGATGGGGCTTGGCTGGAACACCACCGGGAGGCCCACTGCACCCCCTCCTGGGGCTGTAGGGCCTTTCAGGCACCGGGCCAGGGGTGTAACATGGGCGGGTTGCTCGCCGTGGCCTCCTAGGTGACCTGGGCTTCTCCAGGGGCAGAAAAGAGAAGGAGGATATGGACGGGGGAGGGGCAAACACCGAATCCTGGATTTGATAGGACTGGGACAGAGTCTGAGGCAAGTGATGGGGCTGAGACTGAAGCTCAGGATCAGGACTCGCATCGTCTCTGGGCCGTGGGGAGAAGGACAGGCTGATTCTGTGGCCAAACACATCCTCATTTTCCATTCGCTTGCGGGCGCGTGCAGCTGCCTCAACGCTGCCAAAACGGAGGACTGCTGTGCCCTGGGCCATGCCCAGCACCTTGCCACCACAGTTGTCTGACAGGCGGCGGAGCCTGAGCTTCACAGCGTTCCTCAGGCTCTTGTCACAGTTGACAGGGAGGTTGTGCACATAGAGGAGGTTGAAACTGGGCTGAGGGAGGGGAGGAAGAGACACCGCGCCCGTCTGGTTTGTATAATTTACACTTTTGTTTCATTTGAAAAACCAAGCTGGAGAATGACTGATAGTTAGATCAAGTTAAAGAAAAAAAAAGTTTGATGAGCCCTAAAAGAAAATTGGCCGAGTGAAAACAATCAAAATCACATTTCAACTGCCTCACTCTCTGCCCACTTGCTAAGTCCACACTAAGTTGAGAATCTCTTTTCCCCAGCACCTACTTACCTGATTTAATGCAAAGTAAATAAAAATCTTTTTTTTTTTTTTAGCACTGAACTAGCACTCGAAAGGCCTACCTGTGCTTTCACAAGCATGCGTGGTGGCAGATCAGCTGTGATCTCCTGAAAGGCCACGTGGCGATTAGCATGCTGCAGCAGGGCTGAAGATGTATGGTTGCCATGGACCAGGATGACTTGGAAACCATGGCGATGACGCAGGTCACTCAGCTCACTTGCAAAATTCACATCCGCTGTTAACATTTGAAACATGACACTTTTAATCACGTTTGTGGTCACATGGCTGAAGCTGATTATAGTTCATCTGAGGTAAACTCACAGGATACCAGTACAACCGTTGCAGGTGCAGTGTGGGTCTCAGCAAAGCGTCGTAAACTCTGGCGAAGCTTGTCATCTGCAGCATTCTTGGCTGTGGCATTGATATGTGCAACAGTAACCTATTGAAGCAAAGATATTTATACAGCATCAGAATTATTTTCCTCTGTAACCAGATTCTCTTTTGTTTTTCTTGAAAGTAAAAGTACAAGATACTTTGACGTCATTGTATGGATGTTTCACCTGTGTCTGATCGTCTCATTAAAAACACCTCAAAGTAGGAGTTCCACTGCGTTTCTCAAACTTCCTCTATTGTGTACAGTATTCAATTGGGTACAAAACTACATGAAATATTGTGAGCATGCTTTAAGTCAACTAAGATAAATAAGCTCTATTACTCTGTATTCAATGTCTAGCCCCACACGACAGCTTCTGCTTTATGGTAGATAACTACTTTTAGTGTAAATAAAACTCATTTGAAATAGCACATCCTTGGAAATCTTTCCAATATTTTTTGCATCGTTATACCTGGCAGTTGTTGAGCTCTTGGATGACGGCTTTACTCTCCTTGCTGATATCACAAACACAAATAAACTCTGCCTCACGGTGGCCCTGGAAGAAACGGCTGCGAATACGCTGGACCACAGCTCCGGCAGAGCGTCCACTGGGCACACTGCAGTTCTCAATATCCCAGAAGACACCCACTGGAGGAATGTTCTCAGGTCCACTAGTCTCTGGAGAACCTAGCAAACCAATCATGTTAAAAACACAATTAATTTTCAAGGATTTTAACAGCTGTAAATAGTTAAGATTTTAAAGTTGTTGTTTAAAAAGTAAAGTTCCTAAATAGCCAACAGAGGCAGGAGTTCAAAATTACATAGAATTTGCTCACCATATTTATGGCCAGTCTTGCTGAGGCTGGTTGATGGCATGAGCATCATGCTGTCAGAGGAGGTGCCACAGCCATTACAAATGGGGACAGGGATAGGAGCAGTCTGAGGAGCAGGAACACTGGGCCACACGTTGTCTGACTCTGAAGTCAAACCGTTTGTGGGCTGCAAATAGTTACAATTTCAAGTAACTGTCACTAAACAGAAGTTCAATTGAAAGCAACAGTAAGTTATAATGTGCTAATTATAGCATATTATAATTTGGTATAATGACCAAAGAATGTTCTGGTATTAGTTTTTTAACACCACAAACAGAAAACCAACTTCAACTGACATGCATCTCGTTATCAGCATGTACAGTTACCAACATCTTCATGAGACACATACAAGAAAGTCACAGTGAATGAAACAAAACTCCACCAACCTTCAACAAGCACTGCTGGCAGTAGTGCGCCCCCTTCACACAAACCGTGCGTTCGACATTTAGGTGCATAGGATTAGAGCAGAAGTGTGCTGAGGTGGTTGTAGTAGTAATGGTGGTGGTGGTGGGGTGATCACTAAGTATACTTCTCTGGGATCTTCTGGCTGATGAGCCACAGTCCACACCATAAGAGTAAAAGCCAGAAGAGGTCAGATAAGATGCATGCAAGGGAGCAGGTAGAGAGGAAACAGGGGGGAGCGAGGAAGCCAGGGGTGCTGAGGTGGGGAACAGGCTGGGTTGACTGCATGGAAGAGGTACAGCTGGGTAGGTGTGGAGAAGCCCTGAGCAGCAGGGGAGGTAGGGGTGTGACGAGAGAGGCTGAGAGGTAGCAACAGAAGATGGCAGCTGAGGTTTGCAACCAAAATTAAGCAAAGGATTCAAAGCTTCACTTCCACTGTTGCAGCTGAGGTTGTGTTTATACTGATGAACAGATGAGGCTACAGAGCAAGGTCCAGACCTGCTTGTACTGCTGCTACTGATGGGTGCTCCCAGAGACCCTGGGGACATATAAAGCGAGACAACGCCAGCAACACTGCTACTGCTACCAACAACACCTCTGCCACCCAACAACCCATAGCCATCTGTGCTGCAATAGTCACAGTGGGTGCAAATGCTTACTTTGGGGCTAGCCCCTTCTTGTTGCTGCAGAGGTGGTTGTGGCTGTTGTTGGTGGGAGTCTTGTGTAAGCTGAAGAGGTGGCGGCAAGCAGGGGGCAGGCAGAGGGAGAGGGGCCAGAGAGAAGGGCTGGGATAACTGGGAGGAGGAAGTATGGTGCGGTGGGGGAGGGACATCTTTCAGTTCCAGCACAGCCTTTCTGTTCTCCATGAAATTGTTCTAAAATATTAAAAGACAGGAATAAAAAAAGATGTTAGCTCTGGGGATTATTTCTGCTTTATTTTAAAGGCTTTAAAAGACAACAACTAACAAAACATTGTAGCACAGCCGCTATGTTTTCTCACATGGCAAGTTACAAACGTTGCAGCGGAAAGAGAGGATGTTGCAACAGTAAAGTAGTTTGAGAAATGGATGCATGGTATAGGCCAGGGGTGTCAAAATCATGGAGGGACAAGACACTGCAGGTTCTCTTTCCAACCATCTCTCCAGCAGCTGATGAGCTCCTTCCCTCAAATTGAGGGAGGTGTTGATCATTAAAATCATCTGCGTTAGTGACCAGCTGCAAAGAAAACCTGCAGTGTCTCAGCCCTCCATGGCACAAGTTTGACACCCCTGCCACAGGCAATTTTGCCATTTATAGGAACCCATTACAAGCAAATCCTCTTACAATGCGTCACTCACAACATGCTTGATTTACATGCTCTAATCAGGATTGTTCAAAATAGCTTTCAACCTTATGGAAAATACTCTTAAATTATTTTTTTATTCACCCTACATTTTAACACTGATAATTACATTTCTTTGATGCTTAAGATGGCGGCGCGACGACTGTAGCAGCAGCCCACCCACCGTAAACAGGGGAACATAATTTAGTTTGTTGTTCTGTGGAATATTCAAATGACAATAAAGATCTATCTATCTACTGTAAAGAAAACGCAAAATTTGCTGAGTAAAATACGGGGTGACCACAAAAACAATCCTCACTTTAAAATAGTTATAATACCAAAACTTAAGAATATTACTACAATATTTGTAGCAACAGTTTCATAAACTAATAAAGTTTCACATGGTACTATCATAGACACTTGATGTGAATCCCCCTTGTTGCTTGGCAAACATCAGTGCGATTTTCAAGCCTGATCTAGATGTTTTGCAGCATGTTAAGCGTCACTGATGCGTTCTTGCAGATCATGCCATTGATATGTCCCCAAAGGAAAAAGGCCCACAGAGTTAGGTCTTGTGATCTATAACTTATAACTATTTTAAATCGAGGCATGTTTTTGTGGTCACCGTGTTGAGCTAAATAAATAAACAAACAGCATCTAAAGAGAAGGAAACACAGCTAATGTACTTTATACAACTTTAACATAAAAGTTCATATAGTCCAAAAATATACCATACACCTGAAATATTTTCCTTTCACGATTCAAAATAAAGTGATTCAACCTCCTCCACGTGCCTCTGTACCTCGATTGTACACAGATGAATACCTACTTCTTTATCCGTCTGATGAGGAGAGGTTGTTTCGTTTGTGGAGAAGCAGTCCTTGAGTTTCCATAGCAGGGTTGAGGCCTCTGTTTTGGGGTGACTGAGACATGGAAAGGATCTAGAGCTGCAGATGGATCTCTCCTCTCCTAGTCCTTCCATCGTGCAAACCGCAGGGATCTTTCACCATACTTTCATCTCTCTTCTCTCTCATGCTTTCATACACAGAGGAAACGAATGTGAGCAGTCTGCTTACATAATTTTCTTCACAATAAACTGGGACACTGACTCTGTTTTTAAAAGTTGCTCTGACTCATTTATGAGCACACGGGTCTGGTGGGTCAAAGTGCAGCTGTGGAGTTAACATAAGCAGAACATGTCTACGCACTAAACATTTACACATTTGTCGATTTGGGCTCATTTTCTGAAGCTAACGCCACAAATACGTTTGAACGAAACGAAGTATGTAAGCTAATCGACGTAAGTTAGCCAAATGCTAACCTGTTGTTGTGTGAGTTAACGGTTGTTTATGGAAGAACTGGCTTGTTAAGCTAACTAGCTAGACTAGCCGTGTAACTAACTTACCTGTTTGTCTGTAGCTATTTAAGCTAACGGCGGGCTCTAATACTTAGCTCGTTTAACCCACATACATGTAACATAGCTGCTACCACCCGCTGATATCCACGGTAAAAATCAACTTTACTGAGTACTGACGTTCAAATTCCAAAACAATTGGTTATACAGCTAAAATACCTGAGAAGCTCTCGTCGTTCACATCTTCCTCTAAGGACCGTATTCCCTCTATCTGTCTCCGTACAAACCCGCACCTTTTTGTAACCTGCTTCTGCCACAAAGTGGCCGCAGCTGTCGTAAATCCTATTGTTTTTGAAACGTGATAACCATAGACATAACAAAGAGAAGATACGGAGCCCCTAAAGGGACATGGGGGAAAAAATGGGAGAGAGAGAAAAAAAAAAACAAATCCCGAGAAACTTTCTCGGGTATGGAGCCCCGTAGCTCCGTACTCCGTAAACAACAAAGCTCTGTGATGATAGGTATTTCATGTATGACTTGCAGGTATAGGCAACTATTTTCAGGTTTTAAATGACAGGATGAAGTTGTCAGTTATTAGTTTTTACTTTACTGTAGGAGGCTGACCATTCATCGTCTTTTTTCATCACTGGATACAATACCACTGAACTTGAACCATAAATTGATACTCGTGAAAAAAAAATTAAAAATGTAAAATACAGTTTTCTACAACTAATAAGCAATAAACCACCAGAGAACCTTTCTTAAAGGTTGTAGTCTTTGCAACAACAACAAAAAACAAACAATCAATACCCAATACTGGTTGCTTTATTGTAAAACTCTTTGTGAACACAATTGTTTCAAAGATTTATTTTGTGGAACCCTTTAAATACCTCCAGTGAACACTAAAGGTTATTCAAGGTCATTCAGTGGACACGCTAAAAAATGTTGGGCTGTTTTTACCCGGAAATGGGTTAATATTGGACGAAATACATGCTGGGATAATTTAACCCACATTATGGTGCGTTGTTTTACTTAAAATTGTATGGTTTTCATTCAGTATTTTGTGGTTATTACCAATATTTTATTGTGTTTATCCAACTTTTTTAGTCCACATTCTGTGGTTTTTACACAATAATATTTGTGCCCAATATTTTGTGGTTTTCACCCAATATTTTATTATTTTTAGCCAGTATTTTGTGGTTTTGTTGTATTTTCTGGTTTTTATTTTAAAAGACAACAAAGAACAAGAACGGAAATGACAGCGTTTGAAATGGGTTTTGGTTACTCTAAAATGAACGCATTAATTTTGTTACAGTGAATATTGTTGTGTAGCAGGTGCACTATACTGAACAACAGCGCCCCCCAGTGGCTGGCAGGCAGCCAGTCACCTCTCCGCGCCTCTCATGTCTGGTATACAGTAACGGGACAGCAGGTTCGACCATCAGTCTCTGTTCTGAGTCTCTGTTGTGAACGGACAGGGACAAACAATATTTTTTACCCTGGGTTTTATATATTATTCACATTTTCTCCACGGCGGGAGGCCTCTCATTCACTTAAACCTCAGAGGTAGTTCGCTTTATTTCCCCTTTAGGTGACTGAAAGGAGTCCGGTTGTTCCATCAATTAAACAGCGCCGGTTTTTTGTCTCCACTCCGTCATGGCGATAGCCCACGTAGCCACGGAGTACGTTTTCTCCGACTTTTTGTTAAAGGATCCCACTGAAGCCAAGTACAAAGGGGTGCGTCTGGAGCTGGCGGTGGATAAAATAGTCACGTTTCTGGCCGTGGGGCTGCCTTTGTTTCTCATCTCGCTCGCTTTCGCTCAGGAGGTATCAGTAGGTGAGTTGATGGATTTATGAACATCTTCCGAGGAGTCATCTTGTGATGTGTTCAGTGTCACCATGCCACCAATAATACATGCAAATCTTTATCCAGTCAGGACGGCTTATTGTCCGCCAGCTGGCATGAAACTGGCATGCATGTGTGATGTTATTATGCAGAAACAGAGAGGTGTGAGTGCAGGAGAGGGTGTGGTTTATGTCTCCACCCTTCTGCCTTCCTCATGGCCAAACAGTGAAGCAGGCATGTAGTGGTACTGATGCTGAGGCTGCTGATGGTTCACATACCGACACTCTTACTGGTGTCAATTATGACTAGTTTCAGCGCAAAGAGGGGGAGAATACATCACACAAATAAAGACAAAAAGGTTTAGTTTTTTTTTTTTTTTAAATCTTCATCGCTTTCTCTTTACTGTAAAGATTTTTAAAGGCTTTATCAGCAGTTTCACAAATCTACATAATCCTCTTTGGTCATAATGCGCTCAGTGTGTTTGTCTTATTATCTCCAGGCCACAGTCTTGCAGGAGACCACAGATACTCAGGCAGGGTGGATTCACTGTGCAATCACTGAGAGAAGTGATCTTAAGAAACGTATTGTGGTCAAGATCGTGCACTGATCCCCCCTCCTATTAAAAAGACTAATTCCCATCATTCACAAAGGATGAGATGCAGAGAGAAAGAAGTGGCATTTTAAAGTAGACACAACAAGTGTGCCAACATGGACAGATGAAAAGATTAATCAAATTTATCCATTATTAATTTTATGTCAATATTTCTTTGTTGAAAAGCTGTTTCTTCTTCATTAAAGCACCCATTTGCAATATTATACAGTAAAATGTTACTGTCTATTGAGAGTCTGGGTCATCTGTGAATTGTACATGCCTGATCGAATGTCTATTGTACCCCTACCATAACAGAAGCCGGCTTAATTATTGACACAAAGTATGTTGGAAACAACCCACTAAACAAATGAGTGCAGAGGAGGGAAGGCAGACAGTCATTAGTAGTGTGTTATTCTGTTTACTGTCAGCTCTAATTCTTCATTTTCCTCATTCAGGTACCCAGATCAGCTGCTTTGCTCCCACCAACTTTTCCTGGAGACAGGCTGCATATGTAGACTCTTTCTGTTGGGCAGCAGTGCAGCAACAAGCAGGCAGCTCACCACTGTGGCTACATAAGGTATGAACTCAGAGGGAGAATCATCCTTGATGATTGATGACAGTGGTGTGAGGATGGTGAGCCAATAAGTACATACATCACACCACAGTGCTGCAGGTGCACTGTCTGCACTGGTGAAGAAGGGACAAATATACACTGAAATATAGGAAGATTAAAACCAATAGAAACTGAAACTGAGGATTATTTTCTATATTGTTGTTAATTGATGATTGATTCTGATATTGCTGGGGTTTTTTTTGTTTTTTTTTTACAATTCTTAGATATTTAAAATGTCTTAATAATGCTACTTCTTGTATTGGGAGGTTTCTGTTATATGATATAGGATATGAATATTATCCAGAAATTAAAGTTGAGTTTGTGGTTTCTGTTTTGATACATTCTTCTGTTCTCTCTCTTCTGACTTCTTCAGTTCTTCCCATACATCCTGCTCTCACTGGCCATCCTCCTGTATATTCCCGCCTTGTTCTGGCGCTTCACAGCGGCTCCACACCTCTCCTCTGACCTCAGCTTCATCATGGAGGAGCTGGATCGCTTTTATAATCGCGCCATCAGACTGGCCAAGAATCTTGCATCTTTAGATTGCAAGGATGCATGTGAGGACAGCCAGAGGTGAACACTCTTAATTACTCTGGTAGTTTTCAGCAGGAGATGCCATTGTGTGGCAATAACATACATTGGTTTTAATAGTTTATCTTATCAACATATAGCATTTGCTAAAAAAAAAATCATCCTGAACTTTCAGATTTGTCTTCACGTCCCCAGGGGGACATTTCTGCCTATTTTGCTGCTGAAAGATTTATTTATTGTTTATTTTATTTAACTAAGGGGATGCTAATTTTGTTCTGCTGCTATTGGTGCTCTGAGTAGTGTGCAGTGGGTATGAAAAACCTTGGATTCTGCAAAGGAGTGCTGCTTTATATTTTCAGTCATTGGTGCCTCTCAGTGGTGTACAAGAAGATGTGATGGCTGGCAAAAGTCAAGTAAAACCTGTAGTTACAGCTTTATTCAAGTGAGATAACAAATGAGAAGATACAATATAGAAAAATGTAAAATGCAATAATCCTCTTATTTTTCTTATATATGATGAAGATGAAGTTGAACTAATTTCACCAATATGTTTACTGTGTCTGATTTGCTACAGCAGTGCTTTGGACCTGGCTGAGGGCTGCTTTAAATACCCTTTGGTGGAACAGTATCTGAAAACCAAGCGCTTCACTCGCTGCCTAGTAATCAAGTACCTTGCCTGTCGGGGCCTGACTCTGCTGATCCTCCTGCTGGCTTGCATCTACCTCGGCTACTACATCATGCTGGCTTCTCTCACAGATGAGTTTCCCTGCGACCTGCGGACAGGAGTGCTGCAGAACGACAGCATGGTGCCGTCTGCAGTTCAGTGTAAGCTCGTAGCGGTGGGCGTCTTCAGGCTGCTCAGCTACATCAACCTGGGAGTGTACGTGCTGCTCGCTCCGTTGGTGGTCTATGCTGCGCTCGGACCGGCACGGCAGAGCTCCAGCTTCCTGCGGCCATATGAGATGCTGCCAGGATTTGGTGCTTTGGGTGTGGTCACACCTGTCTACAACGACCTCAGTATCTATCTGCTGTTTCTACGAGAGAACCTGAGCGAACTCAAGTCATTTAAGTGTCTGCAGGTGGGTCTCAACACAAATAGGTCCTGTACAGTCATCCATTTTTTTCTGTTGCTTTAAAAAATAATAACATGTCTCATTAACAGGTGCTTGAGTTGTTACAAGAGGCTGGTGAAGAGGGGTTTGACACCATGTGCATACTCCGAACGCTAGGTCAGGTGAAGACTGATGTGCTGGACAGTAAGAAGACATGCCCCCGCAAGAACAATCAAGCAAGTAATAAGCCAGAGGAATAAATACTTGGAGGTAAGGAAGAACATTTGGCCTTCTAACGGAGACTGTGTAACTTGAGTGAAATAAATAAATATGTGGTTAACATCTGATTTATTTTGATTTCCTTAGATCTCACTGCCTTGCTTCTGGATGTTTGATTTGATGAAGATAAGCCCTGCCATGATAGGAAAGAAGAACTGGGACCATACCCTGTGCACTTATCTTGAAATGTTGTGTGCCTACAGTACTGTAATCCCTATGGAATAGATGAGGCCTCTTATTCTTCACACAGTCTGTAGTTTGACCAATAGATGGTTTACCACCCAGATGTCTTATTTTTATTATACTCTATGTGATTACTCCAAAGACAAGTGTATTTGTACGACTTTCTCTGTTTTTTTTAGTACACACAACTTTTCTCAGGATCCAAATTGCCTTTCAATTAAAGTAAGCCATGCTCTTTGAGCTGAAAACAGCATATTAAATTAATTTTCCACATGCAAGGACAACACATTGCATCTCATGATAAAATAAGGGAAGTTTCTTAACTCTTGGCTTGTATGTATTTACAGGTTATGCAATAAGAAAGTACTGACCATCTAAGTAAGCATTGAGTAAACAAATTGTTTGGTATTTTAACAACTGAAATAGCTTTGTCTGTTAAGCATGTGCTGTCTGTAAATGTGAATTTAACAACAGTGGCACTCCATATGTGGTGTTGTATGGTATGTGCATGGTAAACAGGATGTAAATTGTCCACATGAATTGGAATAATGGCATAAAATATGAAAGCATATTCTTTGGGGTTATAAAGTGTGAATATGTCAGAGGAAAGATGTTTCAGGATTTTAATTTACAATTAAAGAATGTTGCACCCAGTTATGCCATTATGAGGTCTTTTATTATTAACTCTACCAACCAGTATTAATACAAATATATTTAAAACTAATGCAAAAACTATATTTTATTCAGAGTACTACTTAACGTTGCAATAAATGTTTTCCCTTCATAAACTATTCATGGAGTTGATAAGCTGAAATTTATTTTATAACCTACCTAATCTCCTAACATTCTTATATCTAAAATGTGATTCAGTTCAGGAATATTAGTGACCAAAAAGTAGCATTGTCTTTACAATATAATTACACTGTATAAGTAATTACAATGCAATAAATATTATGTGGATAATGTTTACTTTTAGTTGAGACACTTTGTCTTGTGCATGAGGCTATATTTTATGATAGATAGATAGATAGATAGATAGATAGATTGACAGAATACATAGTCCGATGTGCAAGTTACAAAATGAGCCTGAACCAATGTAATTATTGAAAATAATGCAGAAGAAAAGAGATGAGATGTTCAAATTATAGTGTAGTACTGGATTGCATTATAAAATATTTATTAATATATTTAAAATTTTCATTACAACTTGATTGTCTGTTTAAGTATTTCTAACCAAAATTGAATTTTGGAACATTCAAGTACACTTCACGTGAAAACACCAGGAATCAACAACAGGCGACGAGGCTCCACCTTCTGGGCTACAGGTTCGTTGAATACAGTGATTGGCTAATCCTTTTCTGACGTCACCTGTATTGTCCAATAACCTCCGAGAACCGCAGCTTCGTTTGTATTTGGTTGGTGAATCGAGCGCCCTGTAACAAGAGATTAGTTTGTGCAAGTCACAATACGTCTGTTGCACAAATCCGGTGAATTTAGCTAAACATCGAAACACATTTCCTCAACTGTAGCATGTTTTAATCGTTGCCTTGATTACAGGTGAGTCTGTTTGGTTCCGGTTAGCTTATGTATAGACAATAACACATTCGGACTAAGTCGCTTCGCTGCCTGTATTAGCTTAAGTTAGCTAAAAACTTACCCGGCGTATGTGGGCTCTCTGCCTCCGCTGTTAGCTCAAAAAGTAGCTGCTCCTTCATTCCCCGTCGTCACAAGTTACCATAAATAAAACCTAATCGTTATTTTGTGGTCATTACCGTCTTCTGCCGTCATGTACGAAGACAAAATGCCTGGCGCTGGTTGATTACACTAGCTAACCTAGTTAGCATTCGCCAACGGTTTTGTGGGTTGCATTGAAAGGATGTTCCCTCACGCCAGAGAAGGTCAGAATTAAAAGCTCTAATTTGATTTCCTTTCCCGTCGTCCTTATTCAGAGCAGCAGACATGGTGGAACCGACAACGCACAAATTTGCATCTCTAGAAGAGGAGCTTGGCTTCTGGAAGGAGCAAGCAGTGAGACATCAGGAAAGGTATCAACAGAAGACACACGCTACTTCTCTCTAATGAAAAATGATAGTTATTTTATTATAGCAATACACATGATGGAGATTTGTGGATTTGTGAGTTGAACGTTGTTTTGTCAACAGGGCTGATGAGGCTCAGGAAGAGCTGCAGGAATTCCAGCAGATGAGTCGAGACTATGAAGCAGAGCTGGAAACAGAGCTGAAGCAGTGTGAGGGTCGAAACAAAGAGCTGCTGCTGGACAACAACCGACTTCGCATGGAGCTGGAAAACATAAAGGTAGAGCACCTTGATTATAAATAGGCCTTGGCCTCTACAGACCTGGATAATCACCAGTGTTCCAGTTAGTGGCATAAAGCAGATGCTACTGTAAAGGCAGACACACCCACACACACACTGACAGCTTTTAGCTAACCCAAATTCAGCATGTCATTTCCACTGCCACTAGGAAAATCGCTGCCTAGCTGAAAAGCAGCTGACTGCTATTTTTATTCAGTGGTCTATGGGGAAGGGAACATTAATGGAGGATGTGAATGCGAGATTGTATGAAAAAAAAATCTCAGGGACATGGAGGAAAAAGAACTTTCAAAAGGATTTTTTTGTCTCAGCTAATGTCTGAAATGTCTCAGCTAATGTCTAAAAAAAGACCCAAATCCTCTTATTAAAATATGACGACAGCTGCATTGATTAATCTGCCGTGACACTGAAAAGCTGGCGCTGTTAATGCCAGTTACTTTGTCTGTGTGCTGTTTGCAGGAGAAATTCGAGGTCCAGCATTCTGATGCATTGAGGCACATCTCAACCATGGAGGAAGATCTGGCACAGACCACAGCAGTTAGAGATCACCTGCAGAAGTACATCAGGGAGTTAGAGCAGTCCAATGATGACCTGGAGCGAACCAAAAGGTCAGTGTTGATAGTTGTTATATCATTATTTTACAAAATGACTTCATCTTCCAGTAATGTCGTGTCTAACTCAGACTTTGTGCGCGCCACACACACACACACACACACACACACACACTGAATTAAACTTAACAACATGCACAATGAATCCAGTGTTGTTTACTTTCACTGACTTGTTCTTTGTGCTTGCCCCAGGGCTACCATTATGTCTCTGGAGGACTTTGAACAGCGGATGAACCAAGTCATTGAGAGGAACGCCTTTCTCGAAAGCGAGTTGGATGAGAAAGAGAACCTGCTTGAGTCTGTTCAGAGGCTCAAGGACGAAGCCAGAGGTACACACATGCAAACGCACACTCACTGCGGCTTCTCGAGTTTACAGACACTGCTGATTTCTCTCAATCCTGACTCGGTGAATTTTGATAGCTGGAATAATTGAGCAAATCCCGTGTTTATTTATGCCTCACCTATTCTGCCTGTTCATCCTTTATCTGATCTTGTGTAAAGTATTTATGATGTATTTGATGCATTTTTAATGGATTTGAGCCATCATCTCAGACAGCTATTGTTGTATATTTAATTGTGATATTATATGTCCACTCATGGAAACTTGAAACTTGTTTTCACTGCGCTATGACACACTCAGCAAAGTTGGTATTCAAGTGTCGTGAAGCCAATGTTGACTACCCATGGCCAACTTTGACCTGTAGTTTTGTGTTTGATCAGTGGCTGAACCTGAGCCTGCCTAGCTAGTGTTAATATGTCCTATCTGTTTTATTGCTTTCAACTCGCGCTGTTTTTGGCAGACCTTCGGCAGGAGCTGGCTGTGCGACAGAAGGAGAGGCGACCATCTAGCAGCTTGGGCAAAGACACAGATCGTGCAGACCTGCCGTGCTCCTCAGCTGGTAACCCGTCTATCCCGGTCACACCTTCCAAGCCCATCAGCTCATATGTCACACCCCCAGCATCCAGCATCCGGCGAGGTAATGAACAAACTTTGAATAGCTACACTGATGAGTATATGTATATTGTAATTCATGCTATGAGCTTACCTGCTCACATTGGTTTTGCTTCAGGTGATGGTCTAACAGGGACCCCCCTCACCACATCTGCCAGAATATCTGCACTCAACATCGTAGGGGAGCTGCTGAGAAAAGTTGGAGTAAGAGATTTTGATTTGTGTAAAGTGAATTCACACAACACAGACATGTTGTCATTGAGAATAATCAGTACTAAGTTTGAGTTTGGGTTTTGTCTGTATGAGCTGACTTTTTTTTTTTCTTTTCCCTTCCCTGCCAGAATTTGGAGTCGAAGCTGGCATCCTGCCGAGACTTTGTGTACGACACATCTGTGAGCAGACCGGCACTTCCGGCAGGCCCCAGTAGCCCCTCAGGTTTAGAAACAGGTGCAGAGCTCCAAGCTACCAGCCTGAGCCCTCCTCCTCAGTACGACAGGTGAGGAAAAAAAACCCTTGTTCTTTTTTATGTTTGAAAGAACTCGTATTTTACTTAACCATACGTCCATGTTTGTGTGTTTGATTTAGTGCTTGCTAATAAGCACATAACCAAACACAATTTTTTTTTATATAGGTTCAGTTCCAGCATAGAAATTAGTGCTATGTAGTAGTGCTGATGTTCTTTTTTTAATAGGAAGAACCAACTGTGTCATTTCTCAGAGCCTGAAGAAGAGCTGTGATTAAAAGAAAAGATACATTTCAGTGTAGGTTTAGGGACGTTTATTTATAAAGCACAATTCATGCACAGGGCAATTCAAAGTACTGTACAGTATTAAGAGAAGAGAATAAAATACCGTATTTTCCGGACTATCAGCCGCTACTTTTTTCCAACGCTTTGAACTTAAACACCGGTGTTTCTCATGTATCAGTGGCACGAAGCTCGTTAGCTTTTTACAAGCTAGCAAGCTCCGTGCCACCGATACATTTAGCCTCGTCACATCAGACCCGGTCAGAGCGGACCACATGAAACTGTTCGAATAAATTCAATAGTGGCTTATAGACAGATGTGCTTAATAGTCCGGAAAATACGGTAATAATAAAACTCGTTAAAGGTTATTTTAACACCTCTTATCTTTCTGATCTTCTCCAGGATGTTCCAGCAGTGTGAGGAGCCTCGCTTCACCATTGAGCAGATCGACCTCCTCCAGAGGCTACGGAGGACGGGGATCACCCAGGCGGAGGTCCTCCATGCCCTGGACACCCTGGAGCACCTGGACCGGCAACATGGACACAAGCTGACCCATAAAACTTCGTACGTGCCACCGTCTTCTTCCAACACCGTCATCGCCTCGTCCTCCATGACTTCCACCGCCACCCAGACGAGTTTCCCCAACAATCGCCTCTCGCTGTCACCCAGCAACAACTTCGACACCACCTCTCCACCTCTGCCGGT
Organism: Pseudochromis fuscus; assembly: GCA_900323345.1. Lineage (NCBI taxonomy): Eukaryota > Metazoa > Chordata > Actinopteri > Pseudochromidae > Pseudochromis > Pseudochromis fuscus. The sequence continues at coordinate 31,499 of OOFC01042875.1, forward strand.
TCCGGTAGCCTCTCCCGTTGCCATGGCAGCAGTGGCACAGAACGGGCTAGTTGCCGTCACTAACGGGAAGCTTTCCCCGCCACGGTTTCCTCTTGGTGTGGTTAGCGGCAGCGTGACAGCACCGGGCTACGGGTTTGAGGCCAGTGAAGAGGACGCGGATGTGGATGATAAGGTGGAGTACTTGATGAGGTAAGACTAGATTAGACCTGACCTAATATAGACTAAGCTAGACCAGGACTTGTAGCACCAGGCTGAACCAGCTCAGAGGAGATTATCATTGATTATCCAACTTGAGAACAAAATCTCTGTACTGTACTGTACTGTACATCTACCTAAAATGTAAGTTGTAAATTAATGGGAAAGAGCAACAAAGGCCCTGTTTACACTTGGTTTTAAGATGTGTCTCGGTTGATTGGATCACAAGTGGACAGCGCTAAATAACAGGGTAAATGACGATGAAGACGCATTACGATCCAAGTGTAAACACTAATGCGCCCCGATAAGGACGTAATAGAAAATACATCAACAACTCAGGACCAAAAGCTGCTGCTGTTCCTGCATTTAGCCTCCTTCATTTTGTCCTGCGCTCATTTACAGCCCATAAACATCTTCACCCAGAACAGTTGGAATAGCCAGTACATGTGCAATAGTTTGTGAATCTTCTCGCCTTCTCCTCTCCTTTAGCTGACTTTGCAAAAGCCTTGGTCCCAACCTGGTGCATGAATTTGAGAATCGTGCATCTCAAGCATTTTTGAGGAACGTGCAAAAAGTTGCGTGGGCTTCATGAGGAGAATGGTGGAAGTGTGTTTTTGACGTGTGCTTTGTAGAGGTCGTACTGAAGATGTGTGGCAGGTGCACGTCACATGCACTCACGACGTATGGAAAGGGCGGCCTGCATGGCGACAGTACAACCCCCGTGCGTCTGCCATATTCAAAACTTACTCCTGCTGTGCATCCTCCATGCCGGCGTTGTGCATCTTTCACCAATGATTTTCTACCCACGGCCACAAAAAAAAAACAAAAAAAAACACGTCAGACCTGCGGACGCCGTACGGCAGACTTGTGTCCTTGCCACAATGCGGGAATTTGTACAGTTTGTTGATCAAGATCAACATCCTCTGTTCGTGCTTACGGGCCATCTATACGCTCCAAATTTTGCAAGATGCAGTTGCGTGGTCCATGAGTTTGTTGGCGTTTTTTTTTTTCCATGTACATATTCGTAGAAGGGAGTACTGCTGGATGGGAACAAGGCTTCACTGTTGACAAAGTGTGGGGCTCTTCTGGTGAGTTAGGTGAAAATTGTGCCCTGACGTTGTTGTACTGACATCCAAACACACATGGTCACAGACAAAGATGTGTCTCGGCTGTCCATTTGAGATCTGATCGCCTGAGACGCATCTTTAAACCAAGTCTTAACAGGACCTGATCATCCAACTTAAACACCAAATATCTCAATATCTTCACTAATCACAGCAGATGTGTTGATGCACTTTCCACCAGATCTTTGCTTGTACAGAAAAACAGGCTCCTTCATGCATTTACAGCTGTTGATAAATGGTCTGGAGCAACAAATAAACCTCACGCATTTACAATATTTCCATATTCTGCAAAGACACCGAACCCTACCAGCCTGTCAGGGGCAGAGTCTGTCTACCACCTGAATTTAGAGCAGCCACATTACAACTCAGCTCAGTGCAGTTTATTACAACCATGACAATAATTAGTAATTCACAAGCATACTTGTGGTTTTTTTTAACCCACCGGCAGCGTATACAGCAGATCAGACACGCCTGTCTGTAGCTCACACCCTGAATCTGATGCGAGGATTACTGCCTGTAATGTATACACACACACACACACACGCAGATACACACATGCAGTCTAGTGCCTCTCATCTGTAGTCTGCAGCCAGACAGCAGCAATCAGAGTGGTATTGATTTGAAGATGTGTGAAGATGAAATCAGAGCAGAGGCAGAGCAGAGAATATTACAGCAGGATCAGGCGTCTGGTTTCTGCACACATTCTGATACACAACAGCCACTGAAATATATGCGTTACATCAGGTCTGACAACTGTACTATTATGTGTGAATTCAGACTTTTAGATGTGGATATGTATCCTACTTGGTGGTAAACAGTAAATTCTTCTTGCAGGAGGGACAGCTGTGTGATCAAAGAGGAGATAAAGTCCTTCCTGGCCAACAGACGGATCTCCCAGGCTGTGGTCGCTCAGGTAACAGGTGAGTAGCAACGCCACCTTCATCAGCGAGCATCAAACCCACCGACAGAGATCCAGATCTGATGCGGCTTCTCTTCCTCCAGGCATCAGTCAGAGTCGGATCTCCCACTGGCTGCTACAGCAGGGGTCGGACCTCAGCGAGCAGAAGAAACGAGCCTTCTTTCGCTGGTACCAGCTGGAGAAGAACAACCCTGGTAACACCACCCTCCTCCACCAGGCCCTCATATCACACATCTCACTCACTATGGAGGAGGACTAGAAAGCTCAAACCTCCACCAAGACATTATCCAGCTTTAAGGATGCTATAACCTGAACACTGTTGCCCTCTTGTGGTGAAATAGCGACACTATCTTACTTAAACATTTGCCTGTTAAATTGGATGAGGATTTTCTTGGATCCTCAATCTTGTTTGGACAATATCCTGTCCTCTGTAGCTTGACTGATATCTTATCCAAACTAAAGATCTGTTCAATAGTTTTTCTATAATGTAGCTAACAGACAAACTCTGAATGCCCGACACAGTTCAGACTGATTTCAATATGAACTAAAAGGAGTTGTATGATTTTTTTTTGGCTGTAATTCTGAGGATTATGGTGAGATGGAACATAAACTGTAATCTAAGAGCTTTACAAAAAAGCCACGCTGCATGTGTTTGCATTTTATGGACATCTTGAGATAATTACAGACATAAAGACTGTAAAGCGTTTGAGTGAACCATGACTACGTCGTCTGAAGCTGAGATCAACATAGTGGAATGTACAGTGTGGAAAAAATGACAGTGTTGTTCAGGTTGGCCTGTATCCTCACTGGTTCTTGTTAGAACATCCTGACGGTGGCTGGATGGTGAGGAACCGTTCACCCAACACAAACAATGACTACAACATTATTAACGCTGCAC
>OOFC01042876.1:0-10146 GCA_900323345.1 Pseudochromis fuscus
GGAAGCAAACCACAGACCAGGACCAGGGAGGAACTGAGCTGCTGTACGGTTCTGGTCCCAGTGTTGCTAACTGATTAGGAGGCGAGCGTCGGGCTCGGCAGTGACGCTCTGAGCGACTGATCTTCATCTGAAGAAAGAAAAGAGGTGATCTGAGAACAAAGCTGCTGGAGGCTGACGATCCAACATCTTCATTTAGAGGCAGAAACAAAAACCGTAATGATCTTATGAAGAAGAAAATGAATTTATGCTGAGCTGCAGGTGAGCACATCAGCTGCTTCTGATGTTCAGATCCATGATGGATGTTCCTGTGAACACTGGGATCATTAACCTGATTGGTTAGAGCACGTCTGATGTAACAAATGTAACAAATGTAATAACTAATCATGTAGAGCCACAACAGAATGAATGGACAAACTTAGTTACATACTTCTGTGTTTGAAGTATTTTCAGTCAGGTAGTAAAGTGAAGGATCTCACTACAAAACACTGACCTGCAGACCAGATACATGTTACTCTCACTATTAACATCGTTACTGTTACTAACTGTTTGGATGAATGTGACAGTAGAAGTCATGGAGGGAAACTGATGACAGGAAAATTAATTATATATGGATGGATGAAGCTAACGTGACATCACCTGTTGCTTTGTGGACTCACATTTTGAAGTCAGGAGTTTGGTATCTGTCATGTTGGTTGTTTGGAGCAGGAAGTGACCATATTTGGACATGAAGAGAGGAGAGAGGAGGCGGGGCTGACCCTTGAACCTGAGGACACTTCCCAAAGTGGATAAGATGTGAGTCTGAGATCAGGCCTAACCCCGCCCCTAACCCCTCCCCTTCTCTCAGCCTAATATATTTTCAGATGGACCACCTGTCAATCAGACTAGCCCCGCCCCTAACTCCTCCCCCCAGATCTCTGAGAAGAAGATTTGACTTCATCTAATGACATCAGAATGACTTGTGGAAAACATTCAACTGAATTTTTCAGGATTGAAGATGAGGATTTTTGAGTTGGAGCCAGCACCTAGTGGCCAATGGGAATATTGCACTTAATTGGAACTTCCACATTGGCCTCATTTTTGCAGTACACATCCACAGTAAAGACAAACACACAAACAGACACTGGGGGTAAAGGGATGCTGCCTTAGGGATGGATCATTATTGGTATTTAGTGGGTTCATCCTGTTCAGTCATGGTGCCACATGTAACATCCACATCACTAATGGTCAATACTGCAAACATATAAATAATCAGCTAAATGAAAAATCCTTTGTTTCAAACAGACATCTAACCACTAACAGGAAGTACAACTTTCATTTTGCAACATAACACAGCAAACCTAACAGTCCAGCAGTCTGTTGATGATGGGACATACAGGCTGGGAGGCCAAGTCCACAATCATTAAAAAAGGTTTGGGAGTTGGATAATCACTGCTGTAATCACCACCTTGGACTGTGGTGCTTCAACATGCAGCTGCAGACCCACTACTGAAGGTGGACTATCCCCAACCCCACCTCCCTGGATCTGTGGTGATGGTCCCGCCTTTTACTGCAGAGGCACAATTGATCCATTTGTCCAATCGTAAAGTTTGACTCAGCTAATGTTGCTAACATGTGGCTAACTGACGCTAATGCCCCTGGTGGATGTTAACAGTAAAATCACAACTGAACCTCTTCACACATGCAGGATGATAATGTCTGAGATAATCTGAGACAGCCAGACAGGATGATGTCTCTGAGTGTTTCTGGTGTGAGTGTGTCTTCCTGAGAGACCTTTCACTGTGGGCAGGATCACAGGTGATCACATCAGTCCACAGCCTCCAAACTCTTAGAAGATCCTCCACCAGAGTCTTCCCTCCACAGTCCAGATCCCAGCATCATCAGTGTGGGAGGAAGTGAACAGACTGGGAGCTGTTTTTCTCCTTCCTCTACTTTGTGTAAACTGAAATGAAAAAGTAATTAAGCATCATTTCTTAAAGTGTCCCCACTTCACCTTCAGCACCTGAGAGTCCTGCACCCGCTGAAGGACTGGGATCAGGGGGAGGATTCACAGCCTATTCATCCATCTGTCCCCGAGTCGCTGCAGCCGGAGCCGCAGCTGTTGTCATGGAAACGGGCTTCACGGGGCGGTGGCGGCAGTGATCCTGTATCATGTTGGAGCCATTAGTGCCAGTCTCTGTGGACCTCAGGTTACACACATCACTAACACCTGGTAACATCTCTGCAGCTGGATCATCAGAGACAAACCCGTCCTCCTGTCTCTGACACTGTACTGACCACGTCCAGGTGTCTCCGTCCAGCAGAAGGATCCAGCTTCTTCTTTCCTCTTCTGTCCTGTTTTGTCAAATCAGTGCAGGGCTGTGGAGGATGTCCCCTCGGGGACAATGACGTCTACGTCTTCACCTTTTGTGTCAACTTCATTTCATCCTGTTTTCTCCTCTTTTCTTTCCTTTCAGCATCTTTTCTCCTCCTCTGCTCTTCCTCTCCTCCTCTGCTCTGTTTCCTTCTTTCCTCCTCTACTTCCTGTTTCCTCCTAGTTTCTCCTTCACATCAGTTTTCCTCCACCATTCCTTCCTTACTCCACTGACTTGCTTCTTCACGTCTCCTTTCAGGCCTCCTTGTTTCCTCCATTCAGTCCACACTGAGCCTGACTGTCCCCTGAAGACGTCTGCTGTACAGATTCAGCACTACACACAATGTCCCAGTTCAAACCAGGCAGTAAACCACTGATCACCATCCAGGACTGTACCAAAGCCTCCATGAAATGGACCATTCTGCACAATGAGCATCATATCATCACGTACTTCAAATATTGTGATACCACTACTTTTGGATGAATATTTTTCCTGAAGTTAAACTTTTATTTGATGATATTTCACAACAGTTTTGAAGTTCAGTAATGACAGGATCTATGCAAAGTCCATGTTGTTGCAAAATATGACGGTGATAAAAAACCACACAGTAGCACCCAGACTACCATGAACTCACACTGTTAATATCATCGTTGTTACTTATTAGTGTTGCTGTTGTTGGGATGAATGTGACAGTAGGAGTCAGGGAGGGAAACTGAAGACATGAACATTAATGATGCAGATTGTAGAAGCTACAGGATGGATGAAGCTGATGTGATGTCACCTGCTGGTTCATAGCCTCACAGTCTGATCCAGGAGTTTGGTAATGAAATGCAGCCATGCTGTTTGTTTGGAGCTGGAAGTGACCATATTTGGATGTGAGGGGAGGAGTCAGGAGGCGGGTCTGACCCTTGAACCTGAGGACACTGTCCAATATGTATAAGACTGTCTGAGACCCAAGCTGCCAATCAGACTAACCCCGTCCATAACACCTCCCCTTCTCTAATATCTCCTTAATGATGAAATGATTTCCAGATGGACCACCTGTCAATCAGACTAGCCCCGCCCCTAACTCCTCCCCCCAGATCTCTGAGAAGAAGAGTTGACTTTATCTGATGACATCAGAATGACTTGTGGAGAAATGTATTGATGAATATTTCAGGATTGAAGATGAGGATGTTTGAATTGAAGTCAGTTGGAGTCAGAGTTTTTTGGAGCCAGCCTCTAGTGGCTGTTGGTGGTATTGCAGGGTCACAGGGGTCTGCTGGAGCCAATCCCAGCTGTCATGGTGGTATTGCACTTTTTAAAAATACTGCATCAGCCTCATTGGTGAGGCCCAGATGCTTGGTCCACTTCTACACACAGTCTTTACTTACTACAGTCTGGTGTGTGTTGGTGTGTGTTGGTGTGTGATGGTGTGTGTTGGTAGCAGCAGCTAGCGCAGCCTCGTGAGGAGCTCTGGAGGTGAAATCCCTCAGCTCTGCCTTCACGCATGAAAAGGTTGTTACTGACAGCGATGATCGGAGAAACTAATAATGACCAGGACACAGCTTTACACAGCAGGACACACATGTTCAGGACACACACACGTTCCTTGTGTTGGGCTGACACACAGATAATTCAATAAGACAAGTCTGTTTTCAATTTGAAGTGATTTACCTAAATCTGGCCTTTGCAGCGAGCTGTGCCACCGTCCCCTGGTTGATCCAAATACATATTCATGCTAATGAAGCCATGTGCAGCAGTGTGTGTGTGTGTGTGTGTGTGTGTGTGAACAGAGACAACAGCAGCACAGATGAAAGCTCATTGATCTCACAGAGGAGCCACAGCTGCTCCCCGCACAGAGTCTCGTTATTAATCTGAGGCTTTTAAACGCCTCGATCGCAGCCATTCTTCATGATTACTGCTGCCACTGCCATTTACACACAGATTACAGCGGTGTCACAGGGCCAGGTAAATATGTAGGTATTACAGCAGCAAGGCTATAAAGCAGAGAGCGCGACAGGCACAAGATGAAAAATCTAATTTTATCTGCGTGGTTTTTCTGCTGGAGGTTTTTGCAGAGGAACTGGTGTTTGTGTTATAATGAACTAATTCAGCCAAGTTGTTGTTTGGAGGAGGAAACACGAGCTGCAACATGAGGCTCATTAGAGTTCAGACAGAAAATCAATACAGCGATACATCCACCAGCTCTCTGTTACTAAAAAGACACCTCAGCTGCTCTGCCGTCTGGACGGACGCTTCTGTCCAAATGCTGGAAACTGCATTTGTTTTTATTTCCTTTATGCATTTACCAGCGTGGACATGCACTGAAGCAGCTTTCTGTGAAGACCCTTTATCAATCTGAGTGTGTTTGGCTGTAAAGTCGACACACACACACACACAGTAGCTGCTCCTCTGTTGTGTTCATGACTCCTGCAGACATCAGCCTGATGAAGATCTGATGCTACAGGAGTCTTCACCTTCACATGAAGCTGACGTCACAATGAGATGCTCTAACCTGTGATACCACCAGATTCACCACAGGATCAACTTCCTGTTGGTGCAGGTGTGACGGTGACTAAACTTGGACAAACTGTCTGTGCTGCAGGTGGATTCATTGTAATAAAATCATCAATCAGATTAATCATGATGATGGATTAATCTGTGTTAATGCATTGATTTGACAGCCCTAATTTAATTTAATCAATCAAATAAATACATTTCCTTTTTAATGCAGTTGAACAGTTTCTTGTTTTAACAGCTGATTTTATGTGGTGATGATCATATTGTGTCATATCTGCTGCTCTGCTGACACAGGGCTGTGGTTTATATCTGCATCACAGCTGAAGATAATCAAAGACGACCTCCTCTGCTCTTCCATGTTTCCTGAGTCCAGTGTTGGTCTCCATCCTCCACAGATCCTGAGGTGAGGACATGTTTCAGTGTCTCTCAGTCTGCAGCCTGATGGAAACTGGATCTGATCTGAGGCTCAAACTTACACATCTTAATGTTTCGGGGTTTGTTCGTAGCTGCTCTGAAGATCATGGTTGTCATAGTAACTGAACGTGTTCTCCAATTGTCCTTGGATGTATTTAATTCATATACTGCAGCATATAAATAACCACCATTACTGCACAGCTGTGTTACCTTCAGCATTTCCCTACAACAGTTTCCATCATCTCCCACATGGACACAGAGAAAACACTTTACATCCAGCTTCAGATTAACATCCTGGATCCAGGTTCTGATCCAGCATCAGCTGATGATCAGGTAATATTCACCAAACACACACATCCTGCTGGGATCTGTCTGAGGTGGATGGTGTGCTTCTGCTTTCAGGTCCTGGATCAGATCCTGGATCAGATCATGGATCAGGTCCTGGATCAGGTCCTGGATCAGATCCCGGATCAGGTCCACACTCACACACCTTCACACTGGGTGGAACAGTTTCAGTTTACACTCAGTAACGTTACTTTGTTTACAGTCACCTGTTGGAGGGTCAGGCTCCGCCTCCTGTCTCTCCCAGCGAATCAGAGGAGGGAGAGGGGCGGAGTCAGGCAGGTTGAGACAGGATGAAATGAGGGACTGAATAAATGGACTTTCTGAGATAAATCTGAACTTGTTTGAAGTGTGGTCTGTGTAAAACTACTGCAGAGGAGACAAAGGTGATAAACCTGAAGCTGTGAATGACCAGAACTGATCCTCTTTGGTTTTAGCCCAACACTTTGGTGCCTTGTATGTTTCATCCTCCCACCTCACAGAGGGCAGCAGATGTGTTCAGTGCAGTTCATCCAATGAAACAACACAGTCTGAAGCTCTCAGGCTCTTTGAAGCTGAAGTTACATCAGCCTCAGATGTAGATAAAAAATAAATCCATATTAAATCCAAGCAGATGAAGATGAGTGTGAAGATTACATGCAAGACAAGATGATGTCAAGAAGGTCAAACAAGTCATGTTAAATTAGGAGCATCACTCGATCATCACAGAACATCTCACAGTGCATCATCACACAAGGTCTGAGACTGTCACTGACTCACACACCAAACACAACACACACTCTGATCATCAATTCAACCACACACACACACACACGGAGCATCTCCAACATACATGTGACCGCTGATTAATTTCAACACGTCTCGTACAATCTAATTAATGTCGGGGCTCGTCTGGGTGCGATAACATTTTAATCAGCGGAGCGGCTGTGATTACCTCACGGTGACCAGCCGAGGAGAAAACACTGTCGGCTTCTGCTGTAATTACATCAAGAGTCAATTACCAGACCTCTCCCCCTGTTCGCTCATCAACACGCCGCCACACACGGCAGCAAATTCATCAGGCGGCCGTCGCAAAACCAACTCAGTGTTTCCACCGACTGGTTTCATCCTGTTAGGAGTCAACACATCAGGACACAGTGTATCTGCTGCAGGGTCTCCTACCTGACTCCCTGGAGATCTGGACGAAGGCCTCCACGCCGCTCTCGCCGTAGTTTCCCTCGGAGGCGAGCGTGGACACGTAGTTCCAGTCCATCGCCGTGACGATGTCCAACATGGCCTGGGCCTGGTAGGAGTCCGGAGGAACCACTCGGGAGAAGAAGTCGTAGCGTGTGTTGTCGCTGAGCTCCGGCGCCGTCGAGGCGTAGCTGATCTGAGGAATCTGTGGAGACACACGACACGGTTAGGACCACAGGAAGAGTCCAAGTCCTGCAGTCCACCTTCAGAGGACACTACACGTCTCCTGCAGAGCGACTCAGTGCTCCAACAGCTCAGGTCAACTTCACACATCAGCAGCAACGTCAGAGGAAACAAAACAGGACCATCCACCACCCTCACTGCTGGAAATACAGGTCTGTGGACGCAGCCATGTTGGATGTTTAGACTTTAGACCATATTTGGATGTGAAGGGAGGAGTCAGGAGGCAGGTCTGACCCTTGAACCTGAGGACACTGTCCAATATGTATAAGACTTGAGTCTGAGACCTGTCAATCAGACTAGCCCCGCCCCTAACTCCTCCCCTTCTCTCAGCCTAATATCTCCTTAATGATAAATGATGTTCAGATGGACCACCTGTCAATCACACTAGCCCCGCCCCTAACTCCTCCCCCAGATCTCTGAGAAGAAGAGTTGACTTTATCTGATGACATCAGAATGACTTGTGGAGAAATGTATTGATGAATATTTCAGGATTGAATATTCAAACTTTTTAATTGAAGTTAATTGGGGTTTTTTGGAGGCAGCACCTAGTGGCCGTCAGGAGTATTGCACTTTTTTCCCTTCAACATTAGCATCACTTTTAGGACGTGGTTGCTTCGTCCATTTCTTTACAGTCTATGAAACAAATCAATCAGTGTTCAGTACATGTTTGACACTAGTATCAGTGTGACTCAGAAGATCTAAGACAGCAGGTAATCAGAGGACGAGGACATCTCCTGTTGTGTGTTTTACCTCCCACAGTGAAAACAACAGTTTACCATCTTGGTATTTTGTTGTGTGTCAGGATTGTTTTGTTTTCTCATCCAGTAACTTCAGGGAGACTTTGCTGGTTGCTCGGCAACTACTCAGATTGATAAATACAGTCCAGAAAACTTCACCAGGGCAGCGTCTGTTATCAATGCAAACACTTTGTTGTGTGATGAGGAGTACGAACCAAACACAAGACACTCAGACACCAAACAGGTTCAACTAAAGGATTCAGTTTAACAAAGGGGAAGCAAAGCCCTGCTCACTGCTCCACACAAAGGAAATAGACCCAAAACTGAAGAAATGAAGGAAGGTGAGAAAAGACAGGACAGGACGGGACAGGACAGGAAGGGACGGGACGGGACAGGACAGGACGGGACGGGACAGGACAGGATGGGAGCAGAAGACAAGGGGACAAGGGGAGGACACACTGCTTAAATACAAACAGGGAGACAAGGCCCAGGTGTTGGTGATTGGGGCTGAAAATCACAAAGAGGAAAAAAAGAATAAAACAGGAAGTAAAACTGAAGGAGACACAAGGGAAGGAGCCCTTCAAAATAAAAGAGAACACACCAGGTGAGACACACGCAGTCAAACACTGGAGGAAACGAAGGAAAACCAAGAAACAAAGTAACTAAATACAACAAAGCAGCAGAACTAGAGTAAAAACAGGAGTGATCATGACACCCGGGCACTCTCAAGGTTTCAACTTTTCAAACGCTGCTACACTCGTTAGTGCAGCTTCTCTCTCACTGACCAATCAGAATCAACAAAGAGGCGGGACTTACTATATCAACACACTGACAACAACAGCAGAGGAGATGCTGATTCACTGACAACCTCATAATCTATGAAGCGGTGCTATGATCAATACTGAACTAAGGAGCATCATCCACAGCTACATCCAGGTGATGCTCAGGTCACTCCCACATGTTTCTGACACAGTTCATCTCCAGACTCTTCACACCAACAGTTTCTGTAACCTGGTAACAATCAGATGTGAATTGATGCTGTTATACATCATAAGGTCACTGTCATGCACTGAACTGTGGGTAAATGTTAAGCTAATTGATTGATTGAGGTGGATTTATGTGTCAGTCTGAGGAGTAAAGAGATGATGATGACGAGGCTCAGATAAAGCAGATCACTCAGAGTGATGACACGGTCACTTTGACAGATTTACTGTTGGTTTCAACCTAAAGAAAAACAAACGTTCACAGGAAAACTAGAAAAGTGTAAAGCAGCAGCACCAGTCTCACTGATGAGCACAAAATCATTTTGTTGTTGAAGAAAATCCTCCTGATGACAGCTCGAGGAGTCGATAACGCTCTGGAGGATGTAGACAAACATGTTTCCTGTTCAATAATCAGGAGGATTTAGCACCAGCTGCAAAGTAAACCTGTAAAGCACCAGGAGGAAAGTGATCAAACAGAAATCTGCTGCTGTGGAGATGGTGCAGTCCAACACAGAGACACCAGTGTGTTCACCCTGACATCAGACTGGGAACACTGGTGTTGATGGAGGGACTCACTGCTGACACACAGAGGGACACAGGACACATGGAGGATGTTTCATCATCAGAAGCATCTGAAACATTCAGCCACAGTAACCAGAGGCTGAAGAGAGGTGGGATTATCGATCACCGATCGAGTCGATCAATCCCAGCGAGCTGCTGCAGTCCACTCACACAGCACCAGGAGGCGTCTGCTGACGTCTGTGTGTCCACCACTTCTTATTGATGCCAAAGGATTTTCCTCTGGTTTATTAGTCCATTTATTTTCAGCCCTGGATGAAGTGGATTCTCCACAGTGATGTAAACCTGCAGCAGCTGCTGACTGAAGGTACGACTGAAGGTACAGCTGAAGGTACGACTGAAGGTACAGCTGAAGGTACGACTGAAGGTACGACTGAAGGTACAACTGAAGGTACAACTGAAGGTACAACTGAAGGTACAACTGAAGGTACAACTGAAGGTACAACTGAAGGTACGACTGAAGGTACAACTGAAGGTGCAACTGAAGGTACAACTGAAGGTACAACTGAAGGTACAACTGAAGGTACAACTGAAGGTACAACTGAAGGTACAACTGAAGGTACAACTGAAGGTACGACTGAAGGTACAACTGAAGGTACAACTGAAGGTACAACTGAAGGTACAACTGAAGGTACAACTGAAGGTGCGACTGAAGGTGCGACTGAAGGTACAACTGAAGGTGCGACTGAAGGTACGACTGAAGGTACAACTGAAGGTGCGACTGAAGGTACGACTGAAGGTGCGACTGAAGGTGCGACTGAAGGTACGACTGAAGGTACGACTGAAGGTACGACTGAAGGTGCAACTGAAGGTACAACTGAA
>OOFC01042879.1:0-33335 GCA_900323345.1 Pseudochromis fuscus
TTTACCGTAGCGGTATCAGACTGTTTCTTTTACATGTTTACTGAATCAGGGAAAAGTTCCCTCCACGTTTGTGGTGCACTAACTAGGTGATAAAAAGTTGCACTACCTGTTGTACCTGCTGTTGGTAAAAGATAATACTACGTCACTGACGTTACCTCGGAGACAAAAATAAAACAGTTGTTCATGTAGCTTTGAACTGTGACAAATGGAGTTGGAAATACATTGTTTTCAACGAAGGCGGTGCAAATACCGGTAAGAGCTACTGGTACGTACGGTACTGTATTGTGAATGTACTAGCTTGTTTTGGAGTGAACGGAGTTGTCAGAACGTTGGTTTGTTTTCTATTAATAAAGTTTGACTGACTGACTTATCTGACTGTTTTGTTGACATTCACTTTAGCGCAGCTTCATCTAGATGGATGATAACACAACCCCAGACACTACAGTAGTTTCTATTCTATGCTCCTTATAATGTGGTGCACCCTATATATGAAAACAGTTTTAAAATAGACCATTCATTGAAGGTGCAACTTATAATCCGATGCGCCTTATAGTGCGGACAATACGGTATATGACCCGGTTGTTAATTGTACCAACTGGCAGCAAAGTTACCATGACGATGTCGTTGATCATCAGAGAGGTCCAGGTCCAACATAAGATCGTCTTCATCCAGTTCTGAGGAACCCAGGTTGTTCAGAACGTCCTGAGGAGAAAAAGCAAAAACACACATTTAAAAAAAAAAACATACATTAGATTAAATAATGAGCAATTACTATATTTACAACAATATGATTAATGCTTGTTGTTCTGCATACAAACACACTCCAGGGCTCAAAACTTTTGTCTAAACAAATCCTAATGATTAATGATTTTAATGCAATTTCATCATTAATCCACATAGTTCTGTAAACACAGAGAAAAAACATTTTTAAAAACTCATTAAAAATGAGGCTAAGACATGACAACATTACAGAAAACTATCAAATGACTATGAGCAAAGTAATCCTGGTGGCTTGTAACATTCAGAAAGAGATTGTGTAACCAGAATTTTGTAAATAGTAGCAATTATAAGACAGTTTCTTTTTTATTAAAGCATGGGATTTGTTTTAATTTTGCCTGCACTTAATGAGACATTTAGACCCTCATCATTGCATCCGAGCTCATAAAAACATATTGCTCCTCTTGTTATGTTGGGACGGTTAGAGTTTAGTTGGAGAAAGCAATGAATGTGCCAAATGAGGCTGTAGTTTCATGTAACATCTGTCAGCGCTCCCTGTGCTTCACAGGCAGAAAAATACAGCTGAATAAACTAGAAAAACTCTGCGAGTGTACAGTATTTACTCCAAATGACAAAGAGATGCAGCCCATTACTTGCTCGCGTGATTATAAAAACTGTATGATCCAAAAAAAAACAAAAAAAAAACCCTTTGTCTCCTGACTTTTGCTGGCCCAAAAAACAAAATGAGCCTTATTTACACTAACAACGTGGCATTTTCTTCCATCTACCTTGCAGAGAACAGTGTGTTCTTTGCCTTTACGATCCAATTAACAGCGCTGGTATCCTTTCTCAAAAAACAAAAAAGGGAAAAAAGGCATAGACACAAAAAAAACAAGAAAATATTAGTTGCAGTGGCACTCAGAGAATTGCTTGACTTTTTCATTCAAGGCTATAAATCAATATACTAATTACTGTACCCTGCAGTCCAACATAAAAAAATGTGTGTATAGGAAATTCAGACCAGCTACATATTTTACATTAAATAAAATAATAATAATCGTCTAAATATGCAATGAGCTCATGATTTTAACAAAAATCAAAAACGTGCTGAAAGTTCAAAACACCAGCTTATTACAGAGTTGATAGATTAACCAGAAAGGATCATAAGTGAATCCAACAAAAGTAAAATAAAAATATATATATATTGTGTGTAATAGTGTGGTAAAGGATAATTTCTGGCATAAAGTTATGACGTAAAAGATTTTAAGAGTTTAAATTAACTTGGACTTTAGGGATAATGTTCTCTAAAATTCAGCAATAATAACTCAAGAAAGCCATAAAAGTCTATGTTTTATAAGCCTTCCTCTATGGTGGGTGGTCCTGAATCCTCAAGTACCCTCACTGAAATTATAGTTTTAAAGTTTCTTCAGGAAGATCTTCACAGTCCTTTGTGTCTTAAATGAGCTAAAGCCACAGGACTGCAGTGAGTCAGGCCTCATCACGTACTGCCCAACACCCAATATTCACTTGCAATCTTTCAGCAATATGTTCTCAGTATTATTATGAGGTTATAATAATGCAGGAGGATGATGTTCCCTTTGATTTAGTTGGATTTCAAAAAGTCAATGCTGCCATCTGATGGTCATAAAAGGGAAAGTGACTGCAAAAAAAAAAGTTGCTACAAGAATAATGAGAAAATTAATTGATTCAAACGCTGCATATCCTTGTCTAATAGGAAGAACAACCATTGTAGGTATTTATAAATAATTGTAACAGGGAACTGAATAGGTTAAAAAAAAGCACATTGTGACAAACACTACCACTACTTACTGGTCCATTAATCTTTTCTATTAAACATTTTCTCTTACTAACACACACTGATTGAGAGATTTAAAGAGCTCTTCTCTAGAAACATGCTGTCACCATCAGGAGGTTTCTCTGAACGAGAAATAAAATGACAACGATCTAAATAATCCTGCATAACTGATTGAAGCAGCCTAACATTTAGGGTTTTTTTAATTTAATGCAAACAGGGAATACACTATGAAAACTGCTTTGATCTGGTTCTGAATCAACTTTATAAACAGAACCAACCTTTCAGAAATAAAAAGATGAAAGTGTTCACTCCAAGTTTTCAAAGAACTTCATGTAGTCTTAAAGATCTTGCAGTAAAAAAAATGTAGGGAAAAAAAACTCCAATAACCAAAGCTCCAGAAACTATTATGCACCAGTCTCCTGAAATATCTGCAGATGCAGATGGATCAGAAAATCCAATAACTACCTCTGTTCAGCTCTCATCACTGTTGTTTGGACATAAACAACCTCCCAGCCACTCTCTGTATTGATCTCCTTCCATATGAGCCTCGATGGTAAGCGACATTCTTGACTATTCAACCAACCTGTGAATCTCCAATCAGTTTTCCCCAAGGCGATACCTGAGTGTAGGCTGTGCATGAACATGTAACGTTACATTTTGTCATTTTTCTCCACTGCACTAAACCTCAGAGAAAGACCAGAATGCATTTCAGTGTAATGTACGTGAACACAAGGCCTCATTCCAGGCATTAAAGCTAATAGCTAAAACGTATTGGAAAAGAAATGAAGACCCATACCGTGCGATACTACTGCACACAGACTTAATTTGAAGCCAAATTACCCATTTTAATGTGGCCCTCTAACCACAGAAATGTGTTAATATGATTTTACAACCCAGAGATGTCACCTTTTTACCTCACTTATGTGATATGAGTGAGTATAATCCTTGAGTTAATAGAGATAATATCAGATTCAGGTCTCATTAAAATATGGTGCCATCTCTTAACTGCCAAGCAGAATGACATCCAAAACAGGGATAAGAGGAAGCAAGAGGTTCTTTCTGTCTATTAAAAGCCACTGGTTTCTGTTCACACTCTGTGGAAATCGCATATACAGTCTATGAAAATTACATTTATTCAGTGCTTTAGGGTGGCAAATGCATTAAGATGAAGGGAGAGCGATTTGGCTCTGCAGCCAGGTATTATGGCTTCTAGCAATGGAAAATATACGGACCAACAAATGACTTTCATTCTGTCTGAGTAGATGCTTCACAGCCAGTTGTGTTTACAATGTCCTGGAGGGCACAGAGAATTGAATGTCCAGTCAAACTGGAAATCCGTTTGTTGAGTAAAACCTACGTGAAAAAAACAAATTACCTGCACTGTCTCTGTAGTTTATCACTGGACATCTGTCATTTTCTAACGACATGTCAATACAGAACAATCAGTCATTTCTGGGCAAAGACTAATCTCTTTTTCATATTTCAACAGCAATGCCATTGAAGATTTAAGACTTACAAATACTAAAATGTAGTTTTTATGTGGTTTTGATTCTTAGGAACTGAATCCATATTATCACCAGGACCATAGATAGAGAGATACAGTAAGGTTAAGAATTCAATACAATATGTAGAGAGTGAAGCTGTTGGAACAGAAATCATCATCACAGTCATTATTTCTATACTTACTTCTATACTACTTTAATTAATAATATGTTGTCTCTCTTAGACAATTAAGAAGTGACACAGACTGACATTTAACATCATCCTGGAAGCCATGTGCATGTTTGCAGATATTTTGACCTGTCATAGTAAGACATGCCAAGGTGTAAAGTGAATTTATGTTTACGACCTGACCAACACTATCTCCTGCCTCGTCTGTTTGAGTCGTGCAGTCAAAGTCAATTTTTCTGGTTTGGAAGCACCTTCACTGGGACACACCATCATTTATTTATGATTTATGAGTAGTTCTGCTTTTTCTGCAAACACTAATCCACAATGCAATAAAAACAATATCTCTCTGTAGCTAACAAAAGATGGTACATAAATGTAAATATTAAAGTTCAGTAATAAATCTTGGCACCAAAACTAAATATAAATAAATAGTCCAACATTTTCCAGTTGAAATCTGCAGAGCATGAACACTAGAACAAGGCACTGGATGAACTACACATTACTAGCCCACAATTAAAATTGAAGAAATGAGCTTACTGACCAAGCTCACTCTTGTTAGCCATTTTGAAATAATACGAAGGAAACACACTTGTTGAATGTGCCACTATAACCCAGACGATATTAATGAGGTAATTGGTGTGGGTGAAATTTTCAGTGAGTTCAGAGAAACTTTCTTAAATCTCATTTCTATAGCAATGACAGCAAATTACAATCCTGGAGCAGTGGAGTGCTGCAGGCTTTTGTTCGCGTCCGACAGCCTCTAACTGACCATTAACTCCATTCTTTACAGGTACATTTACCATTTTATCACCCTTTACGCTAATAAACTGGTAAATGTACCTGTAAAAAAAAAAAAAGAATTCAAAAAAGCCCACCTATATTGTGAATAAGATGTTATGCTGACATAGTTACTGATATAATAAACACGCTGGCATCTCAGCGCCAACAGTTTATATGAAGTTGAAGTTGACTGTATGAAGTCTTCATTTTAAAATAAATGGTTCAAGAAACTGTAACATAAGCCTGTAAATGCAGCATGATAGTTACAGTTTGTAAGAATATATAACACAGCTAATCACAATAATGGCATAATTATCTGCATACGTTCTCTTATGTTCCCAACATCTCTACAAACATGACTTAAACTCACACTTGAACTGCAAAATAATAATAATTTATATTTATTTTACAACATTTTTGCTCAACTAGTGATTGGACCAATATATGTGGACAGTTATTAGTTGTGACATCCTTGTTGTTGTTGTTTTTTTTAATTATTATCATTTTAAAAACCACCCATCTGGAGAGGAACTCCTATCCAATGTCATTATTACAAGTATATTATGATATTTAGCATTTACTAGGCAGCAATTAGACTGGGATACAGAAAAACAAGAAACCCTGCATTACAACACTGTCTGTAGCAACCAAGCTGCAAAGCAACAGCTGATATGTATAAGGAATAGTCAAAGTAAAGTAGATTGCAGTTGAACTATTCTGGCAAATGTGTCAATCAAACTCCCAACAAAAAGTGCATGTTCAAAGTTGTTCATCTTGTCTCTGAGATAAGACTGAATTTCTTTAGACTGTCTGAAGAAATTATTTTTCGTGAGCAAGTTTTCAGCCTAATCACTGTCAGCCTGTCACCGTATTATCACAGCTGTCACTGAGAGACTTATGAGCAACCAACACCGAATATGTTGGTAAAATAAATATCTCACAGCTTCCCAAGGGCATAAAAAAAAACAACAACAACAATGAGATCCCCAAACAGCTCAAACGTGGGCTTCCATCACATCACAGAGGTACCTCACAGTTTATCTCTGTTGTTTCAACAAATTCATTTGTCTTTGCAAATCTTTATATTCTGTGATGATTATTTTCTGTCATGACACAGCAATATTAAAGTGCAACCACCTAGCACACTGTTTGGCCTGGCTCAGGTGCTATGTCCCACAGGGCTCCTTACACCACAATCAGCCACATGGTACATGTATAAACAATCAGCAGGCCATCCTGATCCTTTTATTCATGCCCTAACTAACTTTAATTATCCACTTCACTAGAAGATGCTGTTGTTTGCATACTTTTATTTATATTGTACACATTGCAAACACACTCAGGAAAAGGCAAAAGCTGAGGTGTCTAAATCGAGCGTTTTTTCATTTGCTGCAAGTGCCTTCAGCTAACCAAAATTTTTTTATGAAGCTAAGAGTGATGGTACATAATTCAAAATACACCTCCAGGCTCTTACCTTTCCTCCATGACTCAGGCCCCTGAAGGGCCATTCATAGGCACAGAGGAGGAAAGGAAGAGATTGCTCTGTGTTTAGTAAAGTGTATTTCAAGAGGCAGCTGCAGGTCTATAATGTCCAGAGCAACGTGCCGTGTACATCCCCACCCTTCTTAATCCCTTGGTACAAGCCTATAGTCCCTGGTAAAATAAATAGGATAAGACTTAAAGTCACTCTTCTCCCACTGAGCGTCCTCGGGTGTGTTGTAAGAAAACCGACCCATGTGCAGCAGCAGCAGTTATATCCTGCTACCAATAGCAGGTGGATACAGCATGAATCAACAAAGACAAGTGCAGTAGTTGTTGCTCAGGACTTTGTTTACAAATTGTGTTAGCACAGCGCGCTACTTATTCAGTGATGGTGAACCTTCACTATTAATGATCTCTACTGAGTGACAAATTAAGACTTGTTGCACTACTTCATATCAATACAGAACTATAGATCAACAATAAATGTTTCTCCCATAACTCTCTGTACATGCCATGAAATAACTTACCATATCAAAAAGTCAGTTTGAGAGATGCAGGATACTCTGTTATCACAAACTTAGCTAACTTTGCCCTAGTTTGGAATATATTTTAGCAAATGTGGTGATAGATAGATAGATAGATAGATAGATAGATAGATTTTCATAATTAATTAACATTCAAAGTGAAGGCATTCTTTGTGTGCCTCAGAGCTTCAAAATAAAGTACAGTTCACTATGTCTGCTTTGCCCAGGGCATGCCAGAACACTTTTAGTATATTCATGGCCTGAGGCATGAGTACTGGATGAGATTAGGAAGCATTATGCAGCATATTATAGGAGTGTGTGTTAGCAGCTGGCTCTAATTGTGGTTCATTACATCTGCTCTTTTTATCATCTTTAGGAGCAGGCCTCATTCTGTAAATTTGATGGCAATTTGCTAATTAAGTGTAGTGCTTCTCTGTGAGCGAACTATCCTTCCTGTCCTGGACACAGCAGCGTGGTGGTGTAAGTAAACAGAAACAAGTCATTTGCGTGTCTGTGTCTCTCATTAAGGTGGATTCAGGTTTGTGGACATTAAATATGTGTGAGAGACTTTACATTACTACAACAAATGCAGTTATTGCGTAAATATCACAATTGCAAATAGTTGTCTTTTCCCATGTGAGTTGTACGTGTGGGAGTCACAGCACGGCCTCAGAGTCTTTAGAGCAGACGAGAATGTCTGGAGGTCATTTCTCTACATGTTAAGTGTCGTCAACAGTGAGGGAGCAGCGGCATATTGATTGTGGCAAGCATGAGAAGATTGAAAAGATGACTGAAGTGACCAATATTTAATATGAGACAGAAAAAAACCCCACTTTTTTTTTAATTATTGGTACAAAATCTGTTTGCAAAGCATCACCAGTATGAAGTAAAACACAAATACACACATAGTTACTCACACAAACACACCGATTTCTTTACTGTTTTTCTTTGGTTTGGGAACATTCATTTTCTTCACTGGATTTTTATTTCCTTTATTAAAGTTTGGCCAATTTATTCCTGCCTTCTGCTACAGAAATGAATTACTTGTTGGTCATTTTTAGTCCAGTTTCATTTTTTATTTTTCCACTCTAACTAATATTATTTTCCTCTACATTGTATTTTTAGGTGCTATAATTATATTTGCAGCAAGGATGTACAAAATAGGAAGTAACACATAATAAACTATGTAGTCATGCCAATGGTTGTGCTTTAAGTCTGCAGTTATGTTTTACCTAAACAAGCAATATCACGTACAAACCATTCATATTTTCTAAGTGTGATGATGTGATGCATTGCTGTTGATAAAGTAACACACACAAAGATTAAGACCTACCAGACTTCCAAGTTTAGATGATGAGGAGTTGTTTCTGTGTTTTAACAGACCACATCCCTCCATGCCCGGGGCATCTCGATGGTTTCCATGGATACGAGGTCCACCAGCCCCCTCAGACGATGAGCGCAGACGTCTCTCCATCCGCATCACCTCATGGTACGGGCTGACGCTGCTACACAGAGAAGCTGGAGGAAAGAAAGAAACAAAGAGAATCACAAAGTCAGACACACGGAGAGAAGTAATGAATTTAGGTAAACCAGTGATTCCACACGCAGGGATGTAATCATCTTTTTATTATATTTCTAATGTAGTCAGCTCTATTTCCTGTGAGAAATAAGGTTTCTTTCATTAAACTCAATGACAAGGCAGCTTTTATTTATTCAGCATTTAAAGTAAAGTTATATTTTCCTTTCATGAAGCGCTTCAGCTATATTGCTTCTGGCTAAATGGTATTTATTAGTTTGGAATAATCGAGTTTGGGCCTTGTACCTCCACAAAGATTGCTATGTAATAATAAAACTAGAGAATGGTTGTGAGATTTGAGTGGAAGTACTCTTTAATCAGGCACATAGAAAATTGTTGTAATTTCTGTATTTTGACCTTCAACAGACAGACAGACAGACGTGAAAACAGAAAAACAATACCAGCATCCTCTCCCTGAGCAACAGGCTATAAAACACAAAAACAGGATTTCATGCCAACCATTTTCTCTCGTCCTTCTCACACCACCTTCACCCACCCCTCTCTCTCTCTCTCTCTCTCTCTCATACACACACACACACACACACACACACACACACACACACAGAACAATCAACAAAACACTGAAGAAGCCCCATTACACGACTACCATGTCTTCTTGTGTCTCCAAGCAGTGAACTAGAGGTTCAGGCTCTTCCACCTGGAAAGACTAACAGTACACGGGGGTCCATATCACAGAGGCATGTGAAAAACTGTTTGCAAAAATAAATACCGCTGAAATTCTGTTATTTGGGAACTCCACACACAAGCTCACTCTGTTTTCCTTTCATTAAGTCTGTTCCCACTGTCTGGAAGCAGGAAAATCAATATCCAGCCTCTTTAATGCAACACACCATGTGTGCATTTACAACAGTATACATTAAAAAAGGACATTAATATCACATTAAGCTCACATTAGCAACTTTACAGTGCACAACTGTGCAGTCAAAATAATGATGATTACAGTTTCTAAGTGAGCATACCAACAATATTCCCTTTTGCATTATTGGGGTGAATGTGCATATTTAATAAAGAAATTTGAAATCCTGCTTATTTTGTTAAATACTTTGAACAAATCTTGATGATTCTCATTATTTTCCACATTAGTTTTTTCTGAATTTTAGCTACAAGCAGAACATTAACAAAAGGATTTTAGTATTGAAAATGATCACTTTTAACTGTAATTCCTAATCATAGGGTTTAGTTACATAGTATTAGCAAAAATCTACACTTGCTGTCTGAATGATAATGTGTTTTTTCTGAAAGGGTAATACCAACAGGAGGGAAACAGTTGGTGAAAATGTAAATAAGAGGCTGCAGATTTAGGGAGAAAGTTTTTGTTACCAAAAAAAGCTTGGCTAAAAACCTCCTCTGCACTATTTTGCAGCAGCTGAAGGCTGGAGTGAGCAGAATATTAAAAAATCCTCTTTGGTTAAGGACTACATTTTCAGTATTGACACAGGCAGTCTCAGTCAGCATACAACTGCCATTGATTTATTCAGCTGAAGGCATTTTTCTGGATTAACTGTTTAAATCAGTGCGAGAAGAAGTGACAGCTACACTCAGTTTCAAATCTGATTTGCAGCTGTAAAATGTCTTACAACATTTGGAAGCAAACTCATTCAAAACTTTAAATCATGAAATAATTTGAAAGCTGGGAAAGTATGATGCTCAACATGCTCATGCTAGTTATCTTGTAGCCTTTAATCATCAGCTTGGAAACAAGCTGTGAAACACGAGTATAATAATACTTAAATTCTGATTATCCCAGTTTGCACCACCTCCACTTACCAGTTTCCTGGGGGAATCTCTTTGAGAGGTTTGTTAATGAACTCTGAAAGATTTTTATTGGCTACCTTAGTCACACCTCACACACTGTTCAGTCATGCATAAGAAAGCAATAAACCCAAAAAGCACTGAAGGAGCATTAGCACTGCAGAATTTTATCTACCCAATAAATGTTTATTGTCAAACTCATTTTGGTAGATTATTGTGATTTTAACATTTTTGATGAATACATACAACAGTGACTGTATATTAATATTTCATCTGTTGCCTTCAATTAAGATACAGTTGTGCTCATAAGTTTACATACCCTGGCAGAATTTTCTATTTTTTTACAACAATTCAGTATGATTCTACAGAATACAGGTAGTACAATGTGCATATACACTGCTTGGCCAAAAAAAAAAAGTCATACACAGTAATATTTTAATAGACCTCCTTTAACTATGATTCTGCATTCGCCATTGTTCCATTTCAATCACAATATTTATTTCCACCCAGAGTTGCGTTATTTTTCACCAAGCACGTGTATTGATGATGTGAGAGTCAGACCACTGCATGAAGTCTTTTGCAACATACATCCAAAAGATTCTCAATGTGGTTAAAGTCTGAACTCTGTGGGGGTCATTGCATGTGTGAAAATTATGTTTGCTGCTCCCTGAACAACTCTTTCACAATCTGAGCCCAATGAATCCTGCCATGGTCATTTTGGAAGAAAAAATACATTGATGGAAAAAAGCTGGTTATTCAGTAAATTCAGGGTCAGCTGACCCATTTTTTCACTTAACATTGCTGGATCTGACCACCTGAAGCCACCCCAGATAACACTACCTCCACAGGCCTGTGTAGTTAACAGTAGGAATGATAAGTGCATCACTTCATCCACCTCTCTTCTTACCCTGATGCACTGATCACTCTAAACAGGGCAAATCTGCACTCATCAGACCACATGATAATTTTCCATTGCTGCAGAATTAAATCTTTATGCTCCCTAGCAAATTGAATCTTTTTTTTTTTTATCAGCTTCACTGATAAGGGGTTTTCTTAAGGCTGCACGGCTGTTTAATTCAAATCCCTTGAGTTCTCTTCACTTTGTCCATGTGGAAATGCTCTTACTTTCACTGTTAAACATTGATTTTTTTTAGGGTTTGATTTTACCAAACATTTCAGTTATCAGCTAATCATGATCATTCAAGATTTTTCTCCTACCACATTAATTCCATGAAGATGACGACAAGATGAAGGAGACTAACCACATCAGAAGTAAAGGCTTTTGATCATTGATGACAGACTTTCTGTTGCATCCTTATCGGGGATGCATCAGGACGCATTAGGGTTTGCACTACAAAAGGTATGTGGTCACATGCATCCCAAACAGTGAAATGTGGTGAGGTTTGGTGAGTCAGATTTACAAATATGTTTGTAATATGTTTCATATTATCATCACCGATTATCATCTCAGCATTAAACACACACATTACAGCAAGAAATGAACCCTTGATTATGAAAAAAAATGTGAATAATTATTTTTTTTTTCCAATTTTTCAGTCAGAGCATAAAATAAAAGAACTGCAGCAGCACACTTCATTTTCAGATTTTTGCTAGTGCTTGTCATTTCTGTGTAGAAAAAGAGGAACAACAGAACCAGCTCAAACCTGTGGGATCCCACACGCCCCTGTAGTGAGGCAGAGGTAGTGGCTGTTTCACCTCTGGCTTTATTTCCGTGTGGTTTTATGTCAGATCAGAGACACTAAAAGTGTTATACACGTACATGAATTACACGACTCTGACTGTAAATATGTAATTGTCTACAACAATTAATTTGGTGACATACAGGAAGATAAATACAGGCACGCGTCAACTGCATGCACTTAACCTAGTTTGTGAGGTGAGGCTCTTCCCTGCCTCACCTCATGTCTCTCCCCTGTGTTTGAACAGGAAATATGCAAAATAAAAATAAAAAAACTAAAACAAAATAAAAACTATTTAAATCATACAAAAATAAATTCATACTACCAATCAGTGGATAAATATTATTTAAACATTACAATATTTATCTTTTCTTTGTTTTTTTACTTTTCATTTTAACAAGTGCTCTGCTTCACCTGCCCCCCCTGACCAACAGTCTCTGGTCCCAGACCACCTCCACCTGTGGTTTGAGTGATGGGATCTATTGTGTTTTGGTGGTTGCTTACACTGAAGAAGTTGCATGGAGGCAGTGAATGTCACTCGATCAAGAGGAGAAAATAAGAAATGACACAAGTTTACACTAGTTTTTCCAATCAGAGTGTTGTAGTACTCGAGATCGGTCTCAAGACCACTTTTTAAGGGTCTCGGTCTCGTCTCGGAATCGAAGGCATTTTTACTCAGTCTTGTCTCGGTCTCGGACGAGTCGGACTCCAAATTTTTGATCAAGACCAGTTGAGACCAGGCCAGCTCTACGGTGACAAGTGAGAAAAATTCTTATGCAATGCAAACATTGTTCACTACACCAGTAAATGGGTTGAACTTCAGATGCAACCAACGGGACGTTTCTAGCCTCCATGTTGGTGCAAATTATTAGTTACTTGAGGAATTGTTTCAGCCCTACTTGGGTGGCTGAAGTTTAAGAGAAAAATACAGAGTAACATCATGCAAATTCTCTGAAAATGTTAAAAGTCAGTGATGTAAAAAAATAAAAAAATAAAATAATAACAATAAATTGCACCTCCATGTTCTCATTATGCATAGTAGAGAGGAGTAGAGCAGTGGGCAATGGACCAGAGGCCAAGCCAATGCACAGAGATTGCACTTTTTTCTCCAATTTTCAACCTTTACTACAAAGAACTTTCAGTGTTAGTATTAAATCTATTTGTATTTGTGTTGTGTGTTACATCCAAAACACTAATACAGAGTGAAAACATTGTGGGATGCTACTTGAATCAGTTGATCATAGATTTATAAAAAACATATGTCAGCTTACTAGTAAAGTATTGTTGTTATTTGGGCTATTACATCTTGGTCTAGGAGATTTAAGTTTTAAAATATTTGTCATTGTCTTTACAGATTTTCTTCAGAGAACAATGTTTACTTTTGAATGTGCAGTATGTTGATTAATCTGCAAAGCACTGGTCATACTTGCAATTAAGTAAGAACCTACTGTAGACAACAATTGTTAATTTTTTTGTTTAGATTAGTGGATTTTCTTGGCAACATGCTGTATATTACTTTTAAAAAGTGAATATTGTGTCAGTGGTGATAAATGCTATGTTTTTGTTACTGTTGTTTTTAGAACACAATATATCTATTGCCCTTCTATAATAATCCAAATCAAAAGGAGGTTTAAAACATGCTTATTAATTCTACAGCGAGACACAAAACACAGAAAACATGATTAAAGTTACATGCTGAGGCAAGCAGTGCTATGCTGTGAAAGATGGCATCAAAATTCTGGTTGCACTCGACTGACAGGGTGAATATGCACCTCCAGCACAAAGGTACAATTCAACACAGCCCTGGTCATCACTGGTGCCAAATTTATCTTGACAACACAGAATCTTGAGAGTGAAACAATCACAATGTTGTTGAATTGCAATACCTTTGTCACCATATTTCAAAACTATATAGCCGAGGGATACTGGTTGAATGTCACAATGTGATTTAATGTCTTGAGTGTGTGATTTTTACAGTGATTAGCAAAACAATCATCTTGAATTTTCAAAAACATAAACGGAACCGCTGAACATGAACTAGAATTGAATATAACTTTGACTGAATTCAAGTATCTGACATCTCTTCAACTACCCAAGTAATTCTCCAAACATCTTTCAACAGCCAACTAACTGCAGCACCAACTTTGCATTTGGTCAGTGTAATGCCAAAATGAATTATTATCATTACTAAAATAGCTTGGCCATCATAGTCTACATCAGCCTTCACCACAGATGGCAGTTCATCATATAACCCAGTAATCTCATGAATATTACCATCCCATACAAGCCAATCCAACACTCACAACGCAATCAGTTTCATTCATCTGGAAAAATGGTCACACATTCTCACCATCACTACTGCTATTTTTAACCACAGCAATGGGTCATTGCATTCAAAGCACTCTTAAAGCGTAATATTGCAGCCCACAAGTTTAATTTACAATGTGTTCCCTTGTGAGAGTGATATTAGTGATAGTGATATGCAAGACAGTGCATATTCTAAGTGTCTGTCTTTAATTAAATGATTGCAAAGTAACTGGTGCAAAATGAGCCTGTATTTGAATATACTGTACCACTGACAGATATAATAATTTATATTTCTTCAAAATCTTTTAGTAACTAAATCCCACTAGTGGAAAAACAAAGCTACCTACTTTTGCAACCGAAGTATCTTAAAGATATATATAATGACATGATACTAACAGAGCATGGACTAATGATTAATGAGCTCCAGTAAAGCTGCTAGCTGAGCTTCTCCTGATGGTCAGCTGCATGTCCAGCGGGCATTCAGGGATAGTGCCATTGTGTCTGTATTCATGTCAAAGTCATTTAGACCTTCTGATGACAAAGAGATGGAAATTGATTTTACACTTCACTGAGTCAAACTAAAAACAAGATCAAGTAAATAACTGAAGTTTTATTAATAATAATTTTAGTTTTGCTAATAATTTCTGCTTTAATTCTCAAAATTGTAGCTGGAAATAAAATGATAAGAGAAGAAGAAGTACTGAAATGTGTGCTTCCACATATTTCATACTGTATTTCATGGATTTAGTTAGTTGTCATTTAATTTGTACATGTTGTGTAAATCTCCATTAGTGTATTTATATTTTATACTTTGACTTCTGTTTCATGTGTACTGTACTGTTTATAACTGTGGAAGCATGTAACTCATTATCACAGGTCCTTAAAGGTTTCTCTGATGTGACAAGACCTGACATTTTGCACAGTGCGATGCATGATTTAAAGAATCTACTGCTATTCTTATAACCAAGATTCATACCCTCATTTTTTTCTTTTGCATAACTCACAGTATCTCATTCCTCACTCTGCAATGAGGGCAATCCCTAAGTGTCCACCTCTCTAAGCACTTTGTGACAGTCCCTGAAGGCTACAGTCCAGCTTCCAGTGAACATTTTAGAGCACAGAGCAGAGTTGATTTCAACTAAAGCTGCTGACCTCAGCTCTCTAACCTTCCCCATTAGCAGCCCAGATAACTCTTTGCATTTACCATTCAGGAGCTAGCTCCAGGGTTGTTGCATAAATTTAGCGATGGTGGATGTTTGTTCTAATTAGATTTATGGGTAGGAAATGTTTGGAGAAGCAAGACAGCACTGTTTTATTATTAAGCTTGGAATCAGGTCAGATGAAATGAGCAGCAATGAAATGCACTTTGATATTTATGAGCTCTGAAAGCGACACGAGGTACCAGGCTGTAAAAACTAGGGTGTATAGTTATTTTTCAGAAATAATGCCAATAAAACTCCCTGGACAAATCATATAGAACTGATTCATGACCACACATCCATCAGAAATTCAATCAAATGAGTCAAACTAAACTGGAGGCAAAAAATCCTGGTAATACCAATTAATCACCTCAGTTATATTAGTCAATACTTCCTTTGAAAAAGGAACAAAACAACTATACTTTCAGCACTTGGAGACTGTGAGGTTACAACACTGGACATGCAAAGATAAACAAAACAATGTTTTTTGTTGTGAAATTTGTTTCAACAGATTATGAATTATTATATGAATTGTTACTCCTCACATCATGTCATGAGAATGTTTTACAAATTTTTATGTTGTAACTGCTGGGCAGGAAATGTGGGAAGCTGTTATACAAGCTTAAAATTCAACATGTCTCTTTTTTATTATCTACTGTACCTTCTGTCCAGTAATAAATGCCTAGTGTGATCAGACTTCCTGATAGGCAGTACAATCTCAGGAAAAGCCAGTCACACTCTGTTGCTTTTTTGTGATAACTGCAATGAAAATAAAATTATCTTTTGGATAGAAGGCTCAAACACAGTTATTTTCAGCAGTTATCACTTCTTCTTCATCTTACTTGTCTTTCACAATCCCATATAATTCACTGCCATTGAAAATGAAGTTTGTAGTTAATTGACCCTGTGATTGAATTTAGAGTAGCAAAATGGAATAGGGAGTTGTAATATAATCAACCAGCACCCGTTTATCAATTATAATCTTCATAATGAAACATTTCCCATGTGTGGTATCACTGCAGCAATCAATCACCAACCTCGGACAAGCTGTACATTTAACAACAAACAAATAAATACTGTCCTACCTATCATTGGCAAAAATATGCTCTTTGTTTTCCCGCAGTATGAATAACATTATTTGGTTTCAAGTACTGAGCCTTCTTGCAATACAATAGTCACTTCTCTCTTGTAATCACCAAACTTATCCCAGTGGAGGGGCATTGTCATAAATAATTTATTAAAAATGTCACAAAGCTTCTTATTTCTAACAT
Source organism: Pseudochromis fuscus (assembly GCA_900323345.1). Taxonomy (NCBI): domain Eukaryota; kingdom Metazoa; phylum Chordata; class Actinopteri; family Pseudochromidae; genus Pseudochromis; species Pseudochromis fuscus. The sequence continues at coordinate 16,817 of OOFC01042879.1, forward strand.
GCAGCTTTGTCACAGTAACTACTTGCAGCGTGGTTTTACTGTGGTAGACTAGAACAGAACAAGAGTCCCACCTGGCTGTGGTGAGACTCAGAGGAGTCAGCTAATTGAATAAGCCAAACACTCCAATTGAGTCTTTCAATGTGACCTCATACAGTCCGTGGCACATCCATTTAGATTCCATCTGCTCTGAATTAAGGATGCACACATTCTCATTTCTGTCCCGGCTGCTCCAAGCAAAACAACCACTGTTGATCAGAATCACATAAGTGCTGCCAACTGCCTGCATGAGCTGAGAACAGCTGCCAGGGAGTTGCAGGTGGAATCAGACTACATTACAGAATTTTAGATATAGTGCAAGTTTAACAGTCTTCTTTAACATCTGCCACATTACACAGTGCAGTGGACTATTCATTAAAGTCTCATTTATATAATCAAGCAATGAAAATAGATCAATTCACTCATATTTCACAAAGTAGCTATGTTAAGGGAGGATTTTTTTTAAAAAAGCTACTCAGATGACCACATCTAAGATTTGTTTATTCACTGCATGTCTAAAACTAGCACTATCACCAGTATGCCAGTGTAAATGTATTGGCAGCACTGTCTATTATTGTCTTTAATGTCAGCAACAAAGCATGGAGTCTAGACTCTTTTGAGTCTAGTTTGGGCATCAAATAATCAGAAGTTGTTCATGAACAGTAAACCTTTTAACAGGCTCCTGACACCTGCATATTCAATTTCCCTACTGAAGCAGTATTATCTAAATCATTGTTTCTTTGCAGTTTTAGTGTTTGTATTTGTTTGTTTTTGCCTCATTTAGTTTCAACTGCTTGAAACATTTTTTAAACCTGCTCATGTCTCATAGTTATATCCTTACATTAACATGAAATACCAGGGTGTAGTGCTATACTATAATATATCTTATATAAAAATTTGACAGATATTGCATATTAATGACTTATGCTAAACATTGTTTTTTAAATTTATGTCAACCATCATCATATATGCTTTGTCAATGCGGGTTCCATGCGGTGTGAGCAATCGTATCTCACTTTAAATGAGTGTGTCACACTCTTGACTTTAGTACTAGAATTTAGTTTCCTCCTCTTGGAGCTGAGTGCACAAAGCCTTATTACCATTACACTATGAATTATGAATGACCACAGAGCTCTATATAAAGGCTTATGTTATTCGTGAACTGTATTATTAAACAGAAAACTGTTTTGCATGCCAGGCAAGGGAGTTGCTGATTACTTGAAGTCTCACCATTATCCATACTAACCATGCTACATGAATGTACTGCATATAATTTATAGAATATAGATTTACAGAGCACTGTTAGAGGCATCCATGCACTTTATTTACGCATTTATCTAGCTGCTGATGTGTGCAGCATGAATTCATGAAAAATACAGGTCAGGAGAGTCAGTTAAGGTTGAGAAGAAAACTTTGTTGCTGTTTGATTGATTCTGAAACTGCTGATCTCCTCTATACAGCAAGTGTCCACAGTTTACTTACTTTTTTTGGCACAAATCTTCCAGCTAAAAATGCCTTGTTGATGAGAGAGGTCAAAAGAGATTGGTCTGACTGGTTAGACAGAAACACTACAGTAACCCAGATAAGCACTTTTTACAATTGTGGTGAGCAGAAAATCATCTCAGACTGTACAACCCATCCAACCTTGAGGCAGAAGGGTTAGAGTAACAGAAGACCACATCAAGTTCCACTCCTGTAAGCCAGAAGCAGAAATCTGAGGCAGCACTGGGCACATAGCCTGGTGTGATGAGTCTGTATTTCTGCTGAGACACACATATTGTAAACTTATCCAGGCCTGTGGTGGTGTAATGTGTCAAGAATGTTTTCTTGGCACACGTTGGGGCCCCTTACCACCAATGAATCATTGTCTAAATGCTATAGCCTGTCTGAGTATTGGTGATGACTATGTGTATCCTTTTACAGCCACAGTTTACCATCCTCTGATGGCTACTTGCAGCAGGATAATGCAACATGTAACAAAGCAAAAGTAATTTCAAGTTGGTTTTATTAACAAGAGGCCTCCCCCACTCACTGTATCTGAATCCAAGAAAATACTTTTGGGATGTGGTAGAAAGGGTGATTTGCAGTTGACAAATCATCAGAAATTATATGATGCAATCATATCAACATGCAGCAGAAACAAGGAGGAAGGTTTCCAACATGTCACAGGATCCATGATTCAAGATCAAAAGGAGGCAGTAACTTTTATGAATATGATGTTCCTAGTACAGCGCTCAGTCAGTGACTCTATATGTGAATGTATATGCACAGTATAAGAAGAAAGCTCTGTTGAATGCTGCTCATGCAAAGAAGCAAGTTGGCATCCATATCATGAGGTTCATTTACGTTTTTGAGGTCATGTCTCTTCATGCTGTTAGTCAAGTATGACTAACAGCATTCACACAACAGGTGTGAAACAGGTTTGCAGCCCACGTCAAATTCTGTCTGTTCATTTCATATAAATTCGACCCAATTACAAAATTAAAAGAATTTGAGAGAGTATGACTGTATGAGTGTTGTTTGACACCAGTGGTGGGAATAACAGCATTAAAAAAAACGGCGTTACTAACGGCGTTATTTTTTTCAGTAACGGGTAATCACACTAATTACTATTTCCATGATTACAACAGCATTACCGTTACAGACAATTAAATGGGGTATTGTAGTGTGCAGGAACGGGAGTTGGAGGCGGAGTGTCAAACGACGGTGCAAGTGGCAATTTTATTGACATGCCTCCGGAACACAACTCTCTGAACTAAACCACACACACTAACTAAAACAGCAACATTGCAACAAACTAAAGTTTCCCCCGGAACACCGGAACATAATAGGGTCACCCGTCATAGGGTGGACGCAACAGACCACGGTGGGCGTCGTGGTGGACAAACACAAAATCCGCCGAATGCAGGCTGGGGAGCACCCGGGAAACAGGGGTGCCGTGCTGTGACGTGGGGACGGGCGCGAACCCTCTGGCGACCTCCTGCAGAGAGGCACGCTGTCCGGCCGCAGTCCAGGGTGACGTGGCATCCGGAATAAAGTCCCCGGGAACCCGAAGCACCTGGCCGTAGATAAGCTCCGCAGACGAAGATTGCAGATCCTCCTTAAGGGCGGTCCTGAGGCCCAACATGACCCAGGGAAGCTTGTCCATCCAGTTGCCGTCCGTCAGGCTGGCACGTAGGGCCACCTTCATGGAGTGGTGGAACCGTTTGCACAACCCGTTAGCTTGGGGGTGATAGGCGGTAGTGCAGTGCAGCTTGACCCCCAGGTCCTTGGTGACAACGTTCCAGATCTCCAATGTAAACTGCGCACCTCTGAGGAGAGGTCAGAAGGTGTACCGAAGCGTGCAACCCACGTACCAATGAATGCTCGGGCCACGTCAGCAGACGAAGTCGAAGTGAGGGGAACGGCCTCAGGCCAACGGGTCGTCCTGTCCACCATAGTAAGGAGGTAGGAGAAACCTTGCGAAGGGGGAAGTGGGCCCACCAGGTCAATGTGGACGTGGTCAAACCTCCTAACCGGGACTGTAAAGGGCTCTAATGGGGCCTAGGCCCGCACGTCTCTCTTCAGCCCTTTCCAGACAAACTTCTGGGCCACCAGCCTCGTAGACGCCTTTCTACCAGGATGGGAGAGGCCGTGCAAGACGTCTAAAACGGCCCACCGCCAGGCAGCAGGGACCAGGGGCCTAGGCTGGCCGGTAGAGAGGTCACACCACAATCTGACCTCCGTGTCGCCGACCGCGACCTCCTCTAGGCGCAGTCCAGTGTCAGAACCCTTGAGTGACTGAATCTCGGGGTCTGAGGCCTGCTCCACACCCATACGTGTGTAGTCGAGATTCAGCTGCACAGTGTTGATGTCTGCCCTAGAGAGGCAATCAGCGACCACGTTGGACTTGCCGGCGACGTGACGGATGTCCGTAGTGAACTCCGAGATGAAGGACAGCTGGTGTTGCTGACGGGCGGACCATGGCTCAGCCACTTTTGACATAGAGAATGTGAGGGGTTTGTGATCGACGAAAACTGTGAATTTGCGGCCCTCCAGAATGAAGCGAAAGTGGCGGACAGCCAACCAGACCCCGAGCAGTTCCCTGTCGAACGTACTGTACTTGCACTCTCTGGGGACAAGCTGGCGACTGAAAAATGCGAGTGGTTGCCAGGCGCTGTCGACCCACTGCTCCAACACAGCACCAACCGCGTAATCCGATGCGTCAGTTGTGAGGGCGATAAGGGCCCCGGGCGAAGGGTGGACCAACATGGCGGCCTGACACAACGCAGCTTTAGTGTCCTCAAACGCCTGGACCCTCTCGGCGGTCCAGTCGATGTCCTGATTGAGGGACTTGCCCTTGAAGGCCTCGTACAGTGGTCGCATGATGTGGGCCGCCCGGCGGATGAACCGGTGGTAGAAAGTGACCATCCCGAGGAACTCCCGGAGGCCCCGGGCTGAATGTGGGAGGCGGAAACAGCCTCCACTTTAGACAGAAGCGGGGCGGCCCCACTGCTGTTGAGAAGATATCCAAGGAACTGGATGGACGTCACCCCGAAGACACACTTTGCTGGGTTAATGATCAGGCTGTGCTGGTCGAGCCTCTTGAAGAGGGCCCGAAGGTGCGCCAGGTGCTCTTTCTCTGAGGAACTAGCAATGAGGACATCATCCAAGTAGACGAAGGTGAAGGGCATGTCCCTAAGTGTCGAGTCCATCAGTCGCTGGAAAGACTGAGCCGCGTTCTTCAGGCCAAAAGGCATCCTGAGGAATTCAAATAACCCAAAAGGAGTCACCACCGCCGTTTTCGGGAAGTCAGCAGGATGCACCGGGACCTGATGGTAACCACGCACCAGGTCCACCTTCGAGAACAAGCACTTCCCTGCCAGATGCACGGAGAAGTCCTGAATGTGAGGGACCGGGTAGCGGTTGGGTGTTGTGGCATCGTTGAGGCGCCGGTAGTCGCCACTTGGGCGCCAGCCACCGTCTTGCTTCAGAACCATGTGCAGCGGCAAGGCCCACGGGCTGTTGGAACGGCGAATGATGCCAAGGCGTTCCATGTCGGCGAATGATGCCCTGGCTATCTCCAATCTCTCCAGGTTGGCCCTGGCATGGATGGGGGGCCCCTGGTCTCAATGTGGTGCTCCACCCCATGTTTAGCTGTGGTGGCTGAGAAGGTGGGTCGCGTCAGGCTGGGGAACTCCCTGAGAAGCTGCTGGTATTTGTCGCCCTCAGAGAGCGAGCTGGAGAGGCTTCCGTACATCCCCTCGTCACGGACACATGTGAACGTGGAGAAAGTCAGTGCGTGAACCAGGCGGCCATTCTTGACATCCACGAGCAGTCCATGGGCGCACAAAAATTAGCACCAAGGAGGGGGAAGGAAATGTCCACAGTGACGAAGTCCCATGTAAAGTGCTGGCCCCCGAAACATACGTCTACAGTCTTAGTGCCATATGTCCGGATGGGGGTGTCGTTTGCGGACATCAAAGGTGGACCATACGACCCCCCTGCAGCGTCATCAACAGTAGCTGGCAGGACACTTCTCTGAGCATCAGTGTCACATAGGAATTTACGCCCAGAGAGGGTATCTTCAATAAACAGCAGCCTACCCTTTTTACCTGCGCTCACGGCCACAACTGAGTGCAGGCCTAGGCGTTTCCCGTCACTTTGAAGTTGCAAGGGGGCAGCACCTCTTAGCCTTGGCACCAAAACATGCGTGGAAGTAGCGCAACCCAGTGCTGGCACGGCCATCGGCGGAAGCACAACCTTTACCCGGGGACACCCCCTCTCCTGGGGGCGTGTAGCTGCATGTCGGGGCCAGAATGTCGGGAGTGAAGCGCTGGGTGGCCAGGAAGAACCTGTCTGCCTCCTCTGCCAGAGCACGTGGCTCCATTATAGACGTATTCGCCAGTGCTGTCTGGACATGCGGCGGCATGTTTCTCAGAAACAGTTCTATGAAGAGGAAATTTGACTCCTCGTCACCCAACAGGTTTAACATCATGTTCATGAGTTCGAAGGGTCTGCTGTCCCCCAAGCCTTGAATAGCAAGGAGGCGTTGGGCTTGTTCAGACCGCGACAGTTCAAAAAGCTTGAGAAGGTAAGTCTTAAGTTCCACATATTTATCTTGGGCTGGGGGAGATGTAATAAAGCTCACATCTCTGGCCGCGGTAGAGCTCCCGAGCGCCGAGACAACGTAGTAATAGCGCGTGGCGTCATCTGTAATCCCATGGAGGGCGAACTGAGCCTCTGCTTGTGCGAACCACGTTGCTGCAGACGCCTCCCAAAACTCGGGCAACTTGAGAGCGGCGGAATTAGCCATGTCGTGCCACTTGGTAAGCCGTACAGTCCCGGAACCTTCAGCAGGACTGGCGTCGGGGTCACCAGTGCAGTGTGCAGGAACGGGAGTTGGAGGCGGAGTGTCAAACGACAGTGCAAGTGGCGATTTTATTGACATGCCTCCAGAACACAACTCTCTGAACTAAACCACACACACTAACTAAAACAGCAACATTGCAACAAACTAAAGTTTCCGCCCGGAACACCGGAACATAACTAAAGTTCCGTGGGTGAATTATACAAACTCACTACAGTATGATATAAACTAAAGTTACTCACTGACGCGCTTGTCATCCGACTTTGCTCTCAGCCACAGGAGCTGAAAATCTAGCAGCTGACCGAAAGTGACGTATGTCAATCTAATCTCCGTAATTCCTTGGCCACTTGATTCCAGTTGATTCTGAAAGCAGACAAGCGGAGCTTCCAACACTACCGTATTGTATGTAATATATACGAAACGCTCCACTCCAGCTTTCAGAATCAGCTAGAATCACGCTGCTAGCACAAATGGCAGAATATTTACACTAAAGCGGTTTATGCTAGTCACTCTGTATCATAGTACCCTCACTGTTAGAGGGTTAAATAATATTTTTCAAAATAGAGAGATATGGAGATTGCCAGAGACTTCACTCAGTTTAATGACTAAGAGGCTGTTCTTTGGCAGCAATTAAGAAGCACTGGTGAGTTTAACATTCGCATTACATTTTATTGTATGAGACACTTCTTGTAGCTGGATTTCTGCAACACTGTAACCACAGTAGGTCAGCTGGCTGCTTTTTTAGGGTTGTGTTTTTTCCCTCATGTTTGTGTGCGCACAAGTTGCATTTATGGACTCATAGCGGGAGTGGGCCCCACCAAATTTAGATTTGCTCCGTGGTCCATGGCTTCAGCAATGGCAAGTCTGGAGGGAAAGTTGGTGTTTTTTAAAGTGGAAGTATAGACACTACTTTATTCTCCTTGATGTAAAAGGCAAGAACATACATGTTAAGTGTACATTATGTCCCGGAGCAAAGTGTTTGTCCATGTCCATTGAAAGCAACTCTGAACTAATGAAGCATCTGTCAATGGCACACGCTTCTACCAAACTAGTGGCCAAAAACACCTTTGTTGACACTGTTGATGATGATGCCTTGTGTGGCTGATGTCAGATGAAGAAAGAACTTGAAGTACAGTATGGCTGCCAGCTGTGGTCTGTTGAAGTGCAATAAATATTAGAAGTTCTGTGCAAGTACCTGTTTGTGCAATTCAACCCTATACAAGTGGCTTGTGAAACCTGCTTAGAAAAAAATCCAAATTCTGAGACATATTTAAACTGTTTTTTTGTTATTTTTTTAAAAAAAGTAATGTAATAGTTACTTTCCCTGGTAACTAGTTACTTTTATAGTGGTGTAATTCAGTTACTAATTCCGTTACCTTTTGCGAGAAGTAACTAGTAATAATTACTTTTTAAAACAGAGGTGTCAAACTTGTGCCATGGAGGGCCGAGACCCTGCAGGTTTTCTTTCCAACCATCTGTCCAGTAGCTGATCTCACTGATGAATTCCTTCCCTCAAACTGAAGGAGGTGTTCATGATTAAAATCACCTGCATTAGTGACCGGCTGGAACAAAAACCTGCAGTGTTATAAGGGATCACTGAACCAGCTACCTGAACTTTATTATCATATTATTTAGTTTGAGTGAAAACAGAGGGCTTGTTTGCAGTTATGTGCCTGATATAATCAGTCTCTCTCAATAGTAAGTAAGATAAAATGGCAGTTTGGAAAATTTAAGTTGCTGCACGTCTCGATTTTTTTAGATTGTTTTTGACCTATCAAACACTTTAAATATATCACCCGAAAACTCTTGGGAAAGTCTTGATGGTATGAGGAGCACTTGTACAATGAATGAAGATAGACAGAAGCAGAGAAAATGGGAGACTGAAAGTGGGCTGGAGTTGTCATACCCTGTGTGATGCTATAGTTAAAAGTCCACACCCAAGCTCATATACATACACCAAGCCTGAGAGAAGCCGCCCGCTTACACATTTTGTAATTGGTAGAAAGGAGGGTGAATGCATCTTTACGTGGATAGAAACCGTATAAAAGCTCAATGTTATTTCTGTTTGGCTACATGCAGGCACTTGTGAAAATGTATGACACACCACATTGTGCAAAGCAAAATTATGAAAGGCAAAAAGCCAAACCCAACTCTAGAAAAACAGAAAAAGACAGGAAGAAGCAGAACTCTGCTTGTTTTTTTTAAACCTCAAGCATCAGTGCAATACAATTTGACTGAGTGTACCCAAGCAAAGCTGTGCACCACGTTGTTTAAAAATTTACAGCACCCTGTAAAAAGTCTCGTCTTGATACATTTATCTTTGTCTGCACAAGTCTCATGAACCAGGGTGATGCTTTTATATGCAATGGATACACCTCATAGATCCACTCACTGAACTATCACATTTACTCACAAGTGCTCAGCTTACAGCAGTTACACTAACCTCGGTCACTGAGTCACCACCTCTTCTGGGGCACTGTGTGGGACTTTGTTGTCTGTTAATACAATACATTTCAGTTACAAACTCCACCAGCTCCTCACCAACATGTACTCTAGCATGTACTCTAACTCTAACACTGTGTGAAGATTTAGGTTAATTAAGAAAGGCGGAAATAAAGGAGAAACTGCTTATGACAACCCAGTTATGTGCCTGAGGACCGTTTTTGTAACCTAACAACAAGGAACAAAAATGTATATATACATTATTGTTCATATATAAATGTATGTGTATTGCTGAAACTGTTCAAAATGGCCCCCACAGAAATACTTAACTTAAATATACGGCCTCGGCAGGGTTGTAAAGTGTTACTATTATATATGAAGCAAACTCTGTGAATGTACATAGCTTTTTTCCAACCTGCCATGTTTGGCTCACTAAATTTAGAGTGGGCTTCTCAATAGTAAGAACAGTTACCTGATGTTATACAATAGACAATACATTACTCAGGAGAAGACCCATTAATGGGGGATAAATAGGCATAATTATCACTAAATGCTAAACATTGCTAATTACTTAGAAAAAAGATTCAAAGAGAGGATTCTAAATTATAAAAAAACAAACTCTAAATTGAAGGTTGAATTACATAATAGACATGCTTGTAATGGATGCTGGATCCCTAACTGTGATGATTCCTGCATCAATCTGAAAATGCCACAAGGTTAGGAAGGTGGCAGTCACGAAAAAGCCAGCAAGCTAAGAGATGGCATATTCGAACAGTGCTCCATTCTTGAGAAGAAGGGTTCAGATTACAGCGCAGTATGAGCAATGACAGATGCATTCAGCTGTAGTGAGTGCAGTCACACTTCTGTGTCTTATAATAGGCAAAATTGTCTTGAGTAAAACTGTAAAGTGACTGGAGTCAGCTGTATTGCAGGCTGTCTGTGGTTTAGATGCTTAGAGATGCTATGTGCAGCACCTTACAATATACATTAGAGTATCAGTCCCAGTGTTTTCATTACAAAAAACAAAAACATTTCTAAACAATTTTCTATTTTATGAGTAATCTGTTTAAAATTATGCTAAACTTTTTTTAAAAAGTTAGCAGGCCAGTCTCAGTTATGCAATAATATTCAATGAACGTGTCTCAAATAGAAAGATAAATTACCTCAGAGAGCATCTGTAGAGCTGTAGTAATTAGCACATGTAAAACAGTCAATCCCGAAGATTTCTGGAGATTCTCAAATGTGACTTTGTAGTTGCAGGAAAATAAATTATTAAGTAGCTGGGTGTTGTTAATGTGTGGTTAGTGACTGAATTACTTCTGTAGAGAGCAACATTTCTTGTGGTCAGACCTGCTGGACAGAGGAATACCCAAGGATTGCAGAGGTGGACTGTACCACCATTGCTTAAAATAACATTCTTGCATTGCAACATGGTAAGTGAGGAATTATCAGACAAAATGATGTAAAAACATCACTTTAGTTAATGCAGTGCTAACACTGGTGTTCAATGTCTTATTTATTATCAATCTGAGGTTTGCACATTTCCCTCAATACTGGCCAAGTAGGGAAGAACAACACTGACATTTGGATTGCATCTGTTGGATCACGTCACTGCAAATCCCATCCCTGAGGCTGTATGTTGTACCACATCACAGATAGATCAGCATGGACTGAGTAATGTATTACAGAGAGAAAGCTGCTCATAAAGTTGCTTGACTTGCTGAATTTTTACACACCAGAGATCTTCAGGTGCCAGGACTCACAGGCTCTGGAAGGGGTTCATCTTTAATCTTGCCTTCTCAGCACTCTCCCTATATCCTTCACATTGCACCAGTGTTGTTACATTCGAGGAGTACCTTCATTTCTCTGCAGACACAGGCACACAGGAATCCAGTCACTAAACAAATGCATACTCTTCATGGTGCTGCCTATGCATTGCATTTGTAGAAAACAGTGCAGAAAAGAGTGACTTTTCCAGCAATTTTGTGTAACTGCCATTTCAGCAACACAATCACAACCACTCATTATCCTTTACTCAATATGTGTGTCTGTGTAATTTTTCAAAGCATCTTCTCTTCAGTGACTATTCTGTGTGATTCCACAACTGCCCGCTGTGGTTGGTATGCAGTCCTTGGTAGTTCTCATCACCAGACTTTAATCCAAACACTTCTTTGATGTTACCAGACATTTTGGACCTTGCTTGAAATCAGTAGAACAAACAGCTGAATCGGCTGACTGGTGCCTCTGTGGACCTTAAAGGCTGCTGAGGAAATGTCACTGCAGTTTAAATTACGCATGATCAGATAAATGGAGCTGCTTTGTTGACATTTTTGCCATCTCTTATTGTAGATTTTTTTCCTTCTTCCAAAAAACTTTGCAGAAGTATGGCACATTGATATTAATATGAATTCTGCGTGTGTGTGTGTGTGTGTGTTATGGCCAATACGAGTGTAATATCTTGCAATACCCTGTGAAAGACAAATTTTATAAAAGAAATTGTAGCCATAACAGAATTTTAAAACTGAAAATATTATTGAGGAGTTTTGGAGTATTTAACAATGTGCAAAGGTGGAATTGGGTGTGGCCCAGAAAAGCAATGACTCTCTCTGGTGTAGGTTTGAATATGCACTAAATGTAAAAGTAGATGTTCTACACACTGGCTGTTGATTAATGTAATTGGCTAGCTATGTCTATGAGACATTTACCATTATGCACAGTCACAATGAGAGATCACTACCACATAAAAACACTCTTCATGTGTGAGCACGTGCAACAACATTAACATGAGAAACATTAAGCCAAGGTGTGTGTGTGTGTGTGTGTGTCTGTGTGTGTGTGATGATCAAATAAGTGAACCTGAACCACACTGAGGTAGTTACAACAAAAATCCAACTGAAACATTCTGACTCAGAATAAATCAACTCACAGGCTGGAACTGATCAATAAACCAATGAATCCCCCTTAGACAGCTTATGTTCATCTGAGCTACATTTCCTTTTAACAAAGTCTTTAAATATAGAAGGATTTACTTATTTAATTGAAATGATGTGATGCTTTCCAATTTATTTTCAGTTTGACCAGCTTCAAATCATTTAAAAATGAAAACGTAAAAGGAGAACTTGAACTTGGATTGGAAATTTCAGCCTTTTTTCACTCACATAACAGCAACTTGTGACACAGTGTTGATCGCTCTCTTTGTTTGTATAAGGCATCCCATGTCTCTAAATCATCTATCACTTATTGTTCAATAGTGAGTCACTGCAGCTTCCTCGGGCTCCTGGCAGGAGCAGAAAAGCAGGGCTGATGTAGCCAGTCACTAATTATCCTGTGATTACCAGCCTGAGGGGAAAAAAGAGAAAGAAAGAAAGAGAAAAAGCTCACCCCTACCATAACACCCACATTCACACACAAAAACTCACACTGCCGTAATTACCAGTCGTATGGAAGACATTGCATGCACTGCACTGAAACACATCCATTTCTGACATCAGCAGCAACACTTCTCTCTACCCTTGAGCATTGTCTATTTCTGAGTTGCTCTAACAAGCTATCCAAGCGGGTGAGGTGAGAGTGTTGTTTAGATTATAAATTGGTGATAAGTCAGTGTACGGTGATGGCTGGCAGAGTCCTCCTCAGCACTCTAGAAGTGATACCAGACTAACAGTGAGCGTGACTGTGTGCTGCCTTTTGATCCCCACAGGAAATACTAATGATAATGATGACGAAGATGATGCGTTTGTGGTTTCTGTACCTCCCAGTCATCCTGAATGCTATTTGAAAGTGATTACATGATCCACAGTTGGAATATGATGCACAGCATTTTTCCTGCTCTGCTGAGTTGTATTTGACTTAATGTGACTGCTACCCACAGATCCTTCAAACCACACAGCATGCGCTTAATAACATTTGCATGGAAAGGAAATACACACCGAACAAAAACAGCCCTTACTAAGAGCACAGCTTTGTTGTGGACTTCACAGTATTTATTAATAAAAAGTTAACTGGTGTCTGTCCGAAATCTTTCCTAGAATCTTTTTGCTTTTAAGGTTAATAACTGCGGGTGAATTGTCACTTATATTTTGGGAATTTTATCGAAAGAAACAAAAGCTCTTATAGCCCGGACTCATCTCAGAGACAGAGTGTGTCTAGGGAATGACACTCCCAGTATATGGGGGAGTCATTGTTCCATGGACCTCATTGCAAGTAGGTTGTTTGAGACCTTGAGGATAATGGAGATGATATACTAGGTTTGACAAGTAATTTTTGGGGGTATTTCCTTTGAAAACCACTTTTGCTCATGTTTTTGACAGCTTACGATCAGGACAATATTTCCCTCAGGGCCTCAGAGGTTTGTAGGACATTCTGAAGAATTTTGTCCTTTTTGCAAGGAAATCCTTCTTTCGCTACACCAGGAAAGATGCTTTCTGTTAGCCTTAAACCTTTATATATGCAGTCATTATAACACACCATGGAATCACCATTAAATATGAGTTTATAGAGTGTGTGATAGGCTTTGGAGAAACCAAATATGGGGTTTCCTCAAGCAAACTGCTCACATAAAAAATGGCAATATATCAGTAATTTGAGGAAATAAATACAGCTGGCCACTGCCGGGCTGGTGTGACCAGAGCAGAATGTGCCGACAGCTTGTGTCTGTGAGATAAAACTGCTGCCAAAGAGCAATGGCAGAATTTATAAAACCCCCACATTTGAGCAGACACATACATATAAAAGGGGTAATGGTCAGAGTCTGCCCTCTTGTTACTGCAGAAATGGAGGTGTTGAGGACAGCAAGGGGTGACAGCTACTTGATGGGAGACATCACCACAAGCCTTGAAACATAATGGATGAATACAAATGTGATATACCCTTCAATACAGTGCAAAGAAGTTTGAAGGAAAATACTACTATTCAAGAAAAATGCTCATATCCTTTCTGAATGTTAACAGGAGCAAATGCAAATTACAAATTAATTAATTAATTAATATTTATTTTAAATCATGAAGATGAGCAGGACAACTTCTTTTGAAGCATTTCATGGACCAGTGTGCTCAACTCAAACAACAATGTTATGAAATCTTAAAACCTCCAAAGCAACTCGAGACAGTTCACAGATTCTAAAAGTCACAGATGAATTTTAAGACAGTCCTTGATTTAAAACAATGGTTCAAGTAGCATCAAGTTTGAGCTTTCAAAACTCTGAATCAGATGGAAAAGCTCATCAAAGACACTGGAGAAATAAAAAAAATGTAAAGAAAAGTGTTCACATATTAATAATCTCAGCATTAAACTAAACTAAATTTTGAAACATTTTTTAAATCAATCTGACTCCATTGTCATGTCAATATAATTTGTTATTTGACAGATTATTGATCAGAAGATCAACAACTTGTTGACATGTGTGAAGGGCTCAAAAATCAGACCTCAACATACACAGAAGTTTGGAGAACTGTTCTGGTCTTTGAGTTTTTCTCATTTCCAGTATGATTCACTGTTTGTGTTTTACAGTTTTATTGTGTGAGAGGTATTGATCTCTCCCTCCTGTATGATTCCTGGCCCTGCTGTAATGTATCTCACCTGTCTCACTGTGCTCACCTGTGTTTTGATTGGTAATCACCAGCTCCCTCAAACACTCCCTGCCTCTGTCAGCCTGAGGGATACTGCACAAAACTAAATCATCAATGTAAAGCCCAACTCTTCCTTTAAGGAGGTCATTTTCCTTCTAATATGAGCCATCTTGGTATGTACTGTACTCAACTGGCACAGCTTTGTCTAAAATATCATCCCTGTTCAACATTTTCTGTAGCATAGCATGAAGAGGAACATACACAGCATTAGATTTTGTTTCTCTGTTAATAATATACTCCACTGGCATAACTATGGCAGAGTTTTACATATGCTGCTCTCCTTTTTGTGGTTGATTAGGAACCATCCTTGCCACAAAACCTTGTTATGACATTGCTCTCTGAGGCAGCCCTGACTACCTGTGTCACAGTTGAATCATCCACATCTGTGTGTTGTTTCAGAGTGGCCCTGACTGAAATATGCAACAGTGGCTGGGACAGTTCACACATCTGTAAAAGCTGCTGTATGATGTCTTGAACAGAACTTTCTGGAACATGAAGGATGGTTTGCATCTTCAAAAACAGTGCTGAATGTTGTGCTCCAACTGTTTCTCAAGATCATGAAGCTCTTCAATACTCTAATCTTCACTTTCCTCTGTATCAAGAGTATTTGGGGGCGTATACTCTTCTTCTACTACTCCACCCTACACCCCCAACTAAGACCTACGGCATTATTATAGCACTATGTAGGTTGACCACAGTTCTGTATTCTCTAATCAGGTAAAAGGAAGGTTCTCAGTGAATTGGAAGTTCAAAGATCTGATTCTGCATTGTCTAAAATGTATGATTTGGTACCAGAATCATCCATATTGGTCAGGTTTGTGCATATTTATTGGAAAAGTAATATTTTGGTATTGACTATGATGGCCATCTTGAAAAAGTGGTAGCCTTGTTGAATTTCAGGTGGCCAGCATATTTTTTTCAAAAAAGTAACCCCCAGAGGGCATTTGTGCCAAGTTTGGTGCTTGTATCACATTTTGAAAGATTCATGTGAGAAAAGTAATTTATCTGCTCAGTATTTGCTATGCAGTAACACTCATGAAGGTCACTGTGAATGTTTCTCAACATAGCATTGAGAGTCCTCACAAGTACTGAGAGACATGTCATTTGTGTTCAAATTGTTTGAGATAAGCTGTTCCTCGCTATTTTCTGAACAATGCCAGCTGAAACCAGTTTCACAGTGAGTTGTCCTGCCCAAGTATAAAGGATTCACACACACACATTTCTCCCTCCCTCCTGCAAACCTACCATGGTACTTTGACAGGAGCTTGAAGCTTCAATAAAACAAAGGCAGTTCCAGTGTGAAGAGTGTTTAATATGTAACCCAAATAAATATGTTAATACTTTGATAAAGTTCATAAGGTATGTTACAGTTTAACCACTGTGGTTAGTGGTTTTCCAAAGTTAATAGCCATTCAGCATTTTCACTAGCCACAATACTGTTGTTGGGAAATGAGGTCGTATATATATCTTATATAATTAAGTTGATAGTGCAGTATCCTACACCAGCAATTGTTGTCTTCCACTTTTTGTTGAAGAGCCCCTTATTTTTGTTTGTCGTCCTTTTCAGTTTCATCTTCTCTTCTGTGTTGTCCTCTCTCCAGGTTACGTTACAGCCGTTCTGTGCCACCACACAGCTCCTCCGGTTCAAATCTTCACCATATTCTCCACCTCCACAGGTGTATAAGCACAAGGTCATGAATGGACCAGTGAGCAAACACTGTGTCCAGGTGGTGCTCATGAGCGTTGTAGTGGTGTAGTGTTTATTATTACCTCCGCCAAGGAGGTTATGTTTTTGCCGGCGTTTATCTGTCTGTCTGTCTGTCTGTCTGTCTGTTTGTGTTCAAGATAACTCAAAAACTTATGGACGGATTTTGATGAAATTTTCAGGATATGTTGGAAGTGGGAAGAGGAAGAACTGATTTCATTTTGGGGGTGATCTGCAACACCGTCTGGATCCAGGAATTTTTTTAAGGATTCTCCTCACAAAGTCTCTCCTTGATGGCGTCCATCTTGATATGCTAGCGCAGGCGCAGTGCAGTTGCTCGTATTGATTTTGACACATGCG
>OOFC01042880.1:0-14649 GCA_900323345.1 Pseudochromis fuscus
GTTTACACAGAGACAGAGATTTTTCAGCCGAAACTGATACTTTTTGAAACCAGGTCCCAGAGTGAGAAAGTCTGAAGACGCCACCCGCTGCGTCTCCGTGTTGACAGCGAATACACATTCTCCTGAAACGCTGCCGCCGTAGCCCCGCCTGTGACCCTTAACTCACCTGCGCAACCCCGACAACAACAGTAAAAATGGAGGAACACAGCGTCACGTTAGTGCTGCAGCAGCTACTGGACTTGTTTTGACTTTTACTGCAAAATCTTCTGAAGCTACACAACTACCATGAGCAACAAGCGTATGTTGTTGTGGGTGTTGGTTTTTACCTCGTATGAGTTTAATGCACATGCTCCGTGTCTTCTTCCTTGTTGTGGTGTGTTTCTGTGGCAGCGTTACAGCGCCACATACAGGCCTGGCATATTGACTACAGCGTTTTCGGCTTTTTGGACACAGATTTAAATATCTGTTTTTGGGGCAGACGTATTCATTTCGACATGACTCTGCTGTGAGGCTGCAGCCTGTGTGACCAAATGTATCAGTTTTTACAACCTAAAACCGAGTTTTGGCTGCACTCATGTCGCAGCCAAACTTCTCTTGTAACAGAGAAATCCACTTTTGTTTTAATTTTTGTTTTTAAATCTATCCATGGCCTTGCTCCTTCTTATTTATCAGAGCTGTTAACTGTTCACCGCCCCAGCAGAGCCCTTCGGTCTTCATCTCAGATGGTGTTGGACGTGCCCAGGTCTCGCTATAAGCGGTGGGGTGATCGTTCCTTTGTGGCTGCTGCTCCAAGGCTTTGGAGCTCACCTCCATTTGAACTACGCTCCATCACTGACCTGTCATTGTTCAAAGCTAATTTAAAGACTCACTTATTCAGATGTGCTTTTAATACCTAACTCTGTGTAATTTTATGTTGTCTTAAAATGTCTTGTTTTAATGCTATGGATTTTTTTTTTCTTATTAAGCTGCACTACGGTTTTATTGATTTGTTTGATTAACTGAATTGACTGTATTGTTTTATTATGCCGATGTTGGAAAGCACTTTGGTCTTCTTTGACGGGGTTGAAAAGTGCTCTATAATTAAACTTTGATTTGATTTGATTTGTTATAGTTTTCGTCTTCATGTGGACGGGGCCTCAGACTCTCAAAGACAAAATCTTCTTGAGTTGGTGCAAACAGTTGTCAGTTGCATTGTTTCCCATCTTAGAATATTTCAGCAAATTGTTAAGTGTGCACAGAGCTTAGACAGATAATGGTCATGAGTTTGATAAGCAGCTATATAATTTAAGACTTGGTTGATTGCTGATGTTAGTTGTCTAGCATTTAGTTTCACCCATATACCCAATGGGCACTAATGGCACTGGCAACAAAACAGCAGCAGATGTCTCCTGGTGTCCATGGTTGTTTTTTTATAGCAGATACTGGTTATAATTTAAGACTCGGTTGATTGCTGTTGTTCGTTGTCTACCATTTAGTTTAGTATCTAGTTTATGGTTACAATCCAACTTTCTTTACACTTTTCATCTCACCATGTATGCAACGCTGTACCCGGATTTACTCAATATTTACTGTATTTGTGTCTATACTTACTGTCTTCAATATTATTTCAATGTCTGAATTCTGAGAGTGTAAATTCATCCCCAAAATTATCCACCATGGTGTCCACAAATATTCTCCAGATGCCTGGTTATTGCTGGGATTATATAATGAATTTCCTCATGCAACTCTTAGCATGAATACACCTGTACAAAAGGCACCAAATTCAATGTATCAAGAAAATGACAGAGGTGTGAGTTGTCTCGCCTTCACAGGTGTAAAAGGAAAGAGACGTCAGTCAAAGCTGGTTTGTATTTCACACAATCCCAGGAGGAGGTCTCATCAGGCCAAATGAGTGACCACATTTGTGTGGGCGGAGCATGTGTGTCGAGCTTTAACACATATTGTAACAGTGCTTGATGCACCTTAACTTGATATTCCTCTGGTGCTAAATAATGCTAATGAACTAATTAGCAGCCCACAAACAGGAAGCAGAACAATATACAGCTCACTATCAGGATTCAACAACTACTACTGTGCATTCAGACTCCAAGCAGTGAGTAGACACTTGTGATGTGTGAGCCTGTCAGCTCAGTAAAACCGACTATGGATTAGCAGTCCATCAACCAATCTCCTTTCTGTAATAGTCTGATTTCATATTCCCGTAGATCGCTTGACAAGTGCGAAATTACCAAGAAGTTCCAACCGTTTAAAGCTTGAGTAGGATCACAACCCCACTTTTAGACATCGTCTTTGATGATAAGCTTCATTACTTAGATTTTCTGGTGATGATTTCTGAGCTCAACTTGTGTCACTCTTTTTCTTTTCAGATGTAATAGCTACTTCAGCTGGAAATGAAAAGTGTGCAGCAAAAGTAACATGCACTGGCTGTCCTCACAATATGACACTCAGCACCCACAATATACAATCTTACATTTAAGAACAAGCAGGTAAGTGCTTCTGACTTGGTATGAGGGTTATTTTTGTAACTGCTGTTTCAGTGAGTGCTCAGTCAGTGTGAAGGACATCGCATGAAATCAAGTTCAAAACAGCAAACGCACACGGTGTCCAAAACACAAAAAGAAACCCGATGAGTAATAATAAGCTTCATTTGTATCACTCCTTTCATGCAGAGAGGCAGCCCAACGATCCTCACGGACGAGAAACAAAGGTCAAGAAAAACAATATGACATCATAGCATTGGCCAGACATATAAAAATAAACCCTGGAGATTTTTTTCTGGATCCTGGATATTTGCTGTGGGTTGTACTGTGTGGGCTGTAAAAAATGGAAATGGGAGTGTGTTGATATGGGGCTACAAACATTTGTGGGGGGTGATACCTTTCATGCACTGCACATGCATTTGTACTGTACATTCAAAAACATGATTTACACACTCAAACAGCTTTGCATGTTGAAATTTTCTAAGTATGACTGAGGCAAGCATGACATGAATCCTTTGCAGTACCTTTGGAGTATTTCACACTGGGAGGTAGAAAAACAAACTTCCTGCAGGAAAAAGCAGAAAGTCGTAAGGTGGACATACAAAATATGTGTAAAGGTGAACAGACTTTCGATGCACTTAAAGATAACTTAATCAAACATCCAGTTGTTCAATTTACGTGGGTTCATTCTTGCAGCTTGTTTTTGTTCAAGTTTTGCACAAAACTGAAGGAGAAACATTATGAGATCATAAAAGGTTTTCTTGGGTTCAATATTTATTATTAAAATCAGCAAAGAAACATAATCATGAAACAAACAAACCCCACTGAGTGTCACAAATTACAATGCAACTTTCCACCTTATGTTGATTAAGTGGATTATTATTTCATTTAGAAAAAATGCCCCTCAGATGTCATATGCAAATACTTCAAGAAAGATGTACTCCACTGCCAGGAAACACAATGCATTTTTACCTTAACATCAGTTTAAAATGCAAATATAGGTTCATTTGCACTCTCCTGTTGAGCTGATGAATCTTAATGAACTAAATTGTTTTTGTTTTGGCTTCACGTGGGATGTAATCTAGCTTCCAGTAAAGGTCAGCGCTTAAATTTCTATATAAATTTTACAAACTTAATCAGCCCGTTCCTCTCTGATTTTAATTGAGTGTTTCAGCGTGTAGCACTAGTTGACAAAAGGTCGATTACATAATTAGAGAAAATAGGTTCATTGGCTCTGATATGCATCTTGATTAATGATCGTCTGTTGGGTGTTTTAATGTTTCCGTCTTTTCTGATGACAAAGGTGTTTGTGTTGATGTCACATTTTGCAGATTGGTATGATAAAAACAGCAGGGAATATTAAAAAATGTAATCGACTACTCAAACTCACTTTAAATGAAACATTAAAAGAACAAGTATATACAGTACCCATAGTATCTTCTTCATTTATTTGATTTTCATACTCATAGAATTTGTTTTGCTTTTTGGGCACTGAAGACAAATAGATGAAATCTTACGAGGTCAGAGTATTCATCAATATTGGTCTGTCAGTCCACCACTGTAGAGTTTTAATTAT
The DNA here is from genome assembly GCA_900323345.1 of Pseudochromis fuscus. Lineage (NCBI taxonomy): Eukaryota > Metazoa > Chordata > Actinopteri > Pseudochromidae > Pseudochromis > Pseudochromis fuscus. Next base: position 4,057 of record OOFC01042880.1, read on the forward strand.
CTGAGTGCCATCATCTGCACAACTTGAAAAAACAAAACAAAAAAACAACAACAAAAACACAATACTGACTAACATTGTAATTTACATATACTACTGCTAAGTAGCTAATATAAAGCAATGATCATGCTCACCAGCATGCTAATCTAATGGTGAACTTGATTACTATTAGTTGAGCTTACAGCATCACTGCATCCTGTGTGTAAAGCCAGTAGAAAGGTATCAAACCATGTTTAGGTATGGTTCAGTAAACATAGTGTTCTGTCATCTATCAGTCCAGTTTAGGTTATTTATGTCAGACCTGTGTGCTGTAGAGACATCACAAAGGTAATATCTCTCAGTCATCTGGAAGTTTTGATTCAGTATTTGGACTGCATAGCATTTCATGGCTTTAGCATCAACACACAACAAGCAAAATGTGTTGATTTAGTTTAAACCTTTGTTTTCATCTCGACTGTTGAACAGCATCTGAATTGAAAAACAATTACAAAAAAACTAGAAAGCACTCAGAGAGCTCAAACCTCTATCAAAACAAGATCCTGGACTGAACACTGTCGCCCTCTTGTGGTGAAACAGCAACACTGTCCTGTTAGACATTTGCCCATTATAGCAGAAAATGGTTTCATGGAATTTTTCAGAGTCTCATCCTCTGATCTTTCCCTAAATGTCAGGATTTGTTCATTTTCATTTGTTCCTTGGGTAAAACCTGATCCTTTCTTTAGTTTTTCCAAAGTGTTACTAAAAATCAAACAAAATAACAAAGATATAATTGGAGGCAAAGACATAACCTCCTTGGCAGAGGTAATAATTAGTTGTAATTTAGAAGAGGGCCTCTCAGGATAGGTTGTATGACCTGCTGCAGTCTGTTGCAAAGGTGCTTCTTCTGTGCCGAAATAAAACAGAAGGAAGACAAGGTGGTAAAAACAATGAGGTACTGAATAAATGAGGTTTTTCTTTCTTTCTTTCTTTCTTGCATGGGTGGCCATGGAAAATACCTGAACCACATGTCTCTCTGTACGAGTGTTTTACTAATCTCCTGAACAGAGACATCAGAAGAAACCTGTAGCCTCCAGGAGCGTTTGTACATCTACATCTTAGAGCAGGTGGACACTTCCCTATAATGCAAATACTTTTTTTTTTTGGATTACTTTGAAAATTACATACTGAATCACATATTATTGTGCACAGGTGCTATTCTTTCTTGACAGTCATTATGCTGGTCATGTACAGATAGTTATTCATTAATTACATGAAGTCTTGCAAAAACAAAAACTCTTTTACATAAAACACAAAATTACAGAAGCCCTAAAATACGAAAGCCCTAAACGAATGTGGTTAACTATATTTTTATCTTCTCCTTTTTCCCGTGATAACGAGATAATTTTAGTGGTTTTCTTGAGATCTTGAGTTATTTTTCTCATTATCTCAAGAAAACAAACTTCATTTCTTGAGATAACGAGATAATTTTCTGGCGATGTAGAAATCAAAACCAAAGTCTGATTACTGTCTTTATCTGGACCACGACGTTCCATGCTGCTGCTGCACACAGTGAGCTTTACTTCTGTTTGTTTGTGCTTTTGGTCATCATGGTTTGGGGTTATGATCATTTGATGTTACTGTGGTGCAGTCGCCAGAAAATTATGTCGTTATCACCGGAAAACGAAGGTTGTTTTCTCGAGATAATGAGATAATTTATCCTTTCACCTTTGAAAAAAAAGAATATTTTCTCATTATCTCAATAAACGAAGTTTGTTTTCTTGAGATAACAAGAAAAATAACTTGAGATCTCGAGAAAACCACTGAAATTATCTCATTATCACGGGAAAATGGAGAAAATAAAAATATAGTTAACCACGTCCTTTTAGGGCTTCCGTACAAAATGTATGCTTGTATGTAGATTGATAATCATCATCATCATCATCATCATCATCATCACATTATCCACTTTTTAAAATCCTCTTTCTTGAACCCTGACTGCCTTCAGTTCAGTCACAATAACAGAGTGTGTCTCTTACTGCTTTGGTCAGAATTCATAGACACAATATGAAGGGACATTTTGAACTTCATCTGCATGTGGACAACAAACAAACAGAGACACCGATTGTGCATCTCTGCCAGTCATAAACAAAATGATTGTACTGTCCAGCTGCACACAATGAGCACTACATATCCATGGGGTTGACTGGATTGTCGATCAATACAAATAACTAGGGAGAGAGCATGGCTGGGAACTGGTTGTTAGAAAGTCACTTTGCAGTCTGCAGTGAATTTTGCAGAGAGTTGCACTCTTAGCCAAAAAAGGAAGTGACAAAACACTGTTATTGTGCTTCTTCACCTGACATTTTGGTGTTGAATCTCTGCAGTAATTATGTCAGTGTATTTGTTTTATTGATAAAATGCTAATGTATTAAATGGGAAAGCTGTGCAGAGAACTGTTGATGTTAAAATCCAAACAACTGGCCATTTGTTTGGGGAAAACAAATGACCTTTATTCTACCAATCAGAAGGCAAGGCACATAGAAAAGGTCCCTATTACTGGAACGAAACATCAATATAATCCTCTCAGGGATAATTTTAGGAAGCTTTGCTGTGCAGCTGTAGGTTATTTTGGTTACATAAAATAAAATAGAAATCCAGATTTTCCACAGCACAGATAGAGGATTTGTCTTCACTGCTACATGCAGACGTTACTGAGGCTCAAGTTTCAGCTACCTAACATGCAAGCCTGCATGAATGGTACTGAAAACCTAAAATGAGGTTAGAATTTTAAGCTGATGCACAAATACTCAAAAGTCTGGAACAGCAGGATTATGATGCTGTCATCTTTCTTTTTTATAGAAAAAATCTTGTGGGATCTTTCATGATCAAACACAAATTAATATACAATAAAGTTCACATTAATGCAACATCCATCCCACTCAGGGGCAGGAATAGGATCATTAAAAGGATTAAAGAGGTGAGCTCCTTTATTGCCTGCATTTCACTTTCCCCAGAGGCCATCACAGTGCAGAGGAATTGGACGAATGTGCAGATTATCATTATGCAATAAGAAAATGATTCTCATTCTGACACCCTGAAGAGTAACTCAACTCCAAATCCACTTCTGCAGATCCTGGACCCATTTTCTATTGTCCATGGTAACAGAAATCATTTTTCTTTATCTGGCAAATACTAATACTGTCCTCTAGCATCAAATAAATGCACAACGACCCCTTAGACCACTGGTACCCAACCACCGAGCCACAGACCGGTACCGGTCCGTAAGACATTTTTTACCGGGCTGCACAGAGAGAATAAATAATTTATATAATTTCCGTTGTATTGACGAGTAACGTCTGAAAGACGTTTTATTTTGAAAAATGACTGGATTCTCTCCAACTTAACTTTCGCCTGTGTCTCTTGACATGTCAGTACGCTTCTCTTGGTCACATGATACAACGTACCAGATACATTACCCAAAAAATAAGCTCGCAAACAAGAAAAAACTAGTAAAAAACAAACATCTATGGAGAGCTTCTTTGCAAAGGCTAAAAGGCAAACTTTTACCCCGAACATTTAGCTGCTGACAGAAAGTGACATGTGTCAATCAAATCACTGTAATTCCTCGGCCATTTGTGCTAGCGACGTGAATCCAGCAGATTCTGAAAGACGACAAGCGGAGCCTCCATACACTAATAATGTGTGTAATATGTACAGAACACTGCACGTCACGGTATGACTCCATTCCCCTGCATTACTGTCATATAGTATGTAATATATACAAAATGCTTCACTTGTCGGCTTTCAGAATCGGCTGGAATCATGTCGCTAGCGCAAATGGCTGAGGAATTATGATAAGTTGGTTTATGCTAGTCACTCTGTATCACCGGTGATACGCTCGGTGTTAGAGGTTTCAGTTTTATGCCGGTCATGTTATTTTATTTTTGCTGTATTTATCTGCCACATCTTGAAGGCCGGTCAGCGAAAATAATGCTTACATTAAACCGGTCCATGGTGCAAAAAAGGTCGGGAACCCCTGCCTTAGACCCAGTATGAAGAGAAGACGTCAGGTTGAATTCATTTAATTCATTAGAATTTTAAAGTTAACACTAGAAAACACTCACAGAATACAATTCATCTGTGATCCAGCTGTACTGATGCTATAGACTGAACATTGTTGCCCTCTTGTGGTGAAACAGCAAAATTATAAGAGATATTCTAGGATTTCTAGAATGTCTGGATGTTCAGTAGTTTTTCCGTGAGGTTGCTAACAAACAAACAAACAATCCACAAAAACATCTGTGCAGTGGTAATACATAGATGGTGTGTAGCTGTCGTTGTCCTGCCTCCAGTGTTTCTCCGTTTCTCCTTGTTTCTTCACTGGCACATGAATCTAAGTCAAGGGGCATGGCTCAGCTTGCAGATTTTGAGGGGTCGCCACCTGCTAGTAGACCAGACCCATCAATCGGTTGGCACAACCGTCTTCAAGTCACTCATCACTCGCCTGCTGTGTTTAAGCCCTGGATCTCCCAACGCTCATCACCAGATCTTTCTGTTGCCCGCACAGTCACAAACTGCAGGCCCCTTTATTTTGAGCTCGCTGTGTGTTATTTTTCTTCAGCCTACCCCTTTCCAACAAACTGCTCCCTGCTTCCCCTGGATTTATCGTTTGTGCTTACCTGTTACGTTAAAGACTATTAAACTACCATTCTGGCTCAGTGTCTCCTGCTGGGACCTTGAGCACTTTAAATTCAAACTAATTGCAAATGCTAACAGTAGCCTTATATTAAAATGTTGCACTTAACTTAATAAGACATTGTTTGTGGGTTGGAGTCTTGACTGAGGACCTTCTGTGTGGAGTTTGCATGTTCTCCCTGTGTGGGTTTTCTCAGGGTACTCCGGCTTCCTGTCACAGTCCAGAGACATAATTGTTAGGTGAAGTGATTATTGTAAATTGACCGTCGGCGTGAGTATGACCAGTGATGGTTGTCTGTCTCCGTGCTGACCCTGCAATGAACTCTCAATCTGTGCAGAGTGCAGCTTCCTCTGGCCCGGCTGGGAAAGGCTCCAGCCCAACATGACCCTCTAAAGGTCGAGATGGGGATAGAAAATGGATGGGTGCACATTATCTGGTGCTAAGTAATAATCATGTTCCAGCGTGCTACTGTTAAAAAGTCTGAGATGTGGGTGTGCTAGTCTACAGGAGCTACAGGAGGTAGATGTTGTCGAAGATGGACAGTGTGGTAGAATAACAGTGACAGAGCGAGAATGAAAGCAGCCTTCAGCTAGACTTCATTTGTAGAAGTATAGGTTGCAGATGCTTACAATGAGAAAGTCCAAAGATGGCACCTCCTGGGCAGGTTTTCATAAGTTTCAGTATCATAGGTATGTGTGGATAGTCCACATCCAAATCTGAAATGGTTTCCCACATAAACAGGATATTCTCTTATGATTTATTGGCTTGTGGTCCAGGCTCTGTTTCTTGGAACAAATCTGATATTATCATCGTCATCATCATTATTTTGCCTTTATTTTGTTAACTGATATATAATGCCCTTTAATATGGCAGCTATTTAAAAATTTCACCATGCTCCATGTTTGATGACAACAAAGTCTTCTTCTTCTTCTTCTTCTTCTTCTTCTTCTTCTTCTTCTTCTTAGTATGTGTTTCTCTCTCTGATCAACGTGCTTTTCTCCAGAAACACAAATGTTTCCAGGGGATACCTCCACAACAACAGCTTGGATAACATCCTCCTCTCACCTTCAGTGGAATCCAGGGGACAGTCCAGGACAGAGGTGTCCCTCTTAAACACTTTAGTCTTTTCCTCTCCCTCTTCGTGCTTCACCTCAGTAAAGTCACCACCGTGTCATAAAAAGTTTGTAACGGTGTCCTGCACACACCAAAGGACCTCACTCTCCTCAAAGGATGGAGAGAACTTTGGCCATTTTTGTATAATACATGTTGCCTGACCAGCTGACTGTTGAGGTGAACACTCAGGTATTTGTACATTCTCACCTTTTCAGGATCCATTCCCTGGATGGTCACCAGCATCGTGTGGAGAAGCTACTTGCAGGAGCCACCATCTCCTTTATCTGGCTGACATTCATGTGAAGGTGATGACCTTTTACTGCCTTCTGTCTTTCTATGCATCGAACAGTGGTTGTATCACTGGAAACCTTCTGGAGATGACTGTTCTCCAGAAATCTGCATGGGAACAAGATTGATTTTTTTCATTTTGTTTGTATTACAAATTGTATAATTATAAAATACTATAATAAACTAATCAGTAACCTCTATGTGTAACACTACAACCTCCTTGTATTTCCAAACCCAATAACAAATAAATACTGACGGACTCATTTCCACACTCCATTTTGTGACTGTTAGAGCTGGACACCTAATTTGGTCAGTATAGTTAACCTTTGTTAAACTGAATCCCTCGTGTGTCTTCCCCCCTGTTGTGGCCAGATGATAACATTGATTTATTTACGGGAAAACATAATAATAATCATAATAATTTTAGAACAATATACACTGAAAATATCAAGGCCTAGAATTGAATTAAAGGTTGAACTGCATCTCAGGAACAGATAATGTGGTGTTCAGCTGATGATGAGCTGTAGCTGTGCATTAGGGTAATAAAACAACAATATCTTGAATTACCACAAACACAAGCCCTTCACACGTGGTTTTTCGATGTGTATTGGATGATCACAGGTGGACAGTGTTAAAGACAAGAGTGAAAGACCTGGTGTTACATCTGTGTACACGTAACAAAAATCACTTGAATAGTAAGGAGACTTGAGGTCGCATTGATACAAGAACCACAATTAGCATACACAAATAGCTGTGCACCGCTGCCCATTTTTCATCAGCCAAAGAGGTACACGAGCGGACAAAGTTGGCCCAAATTAGCCTAATTAAAGAAGTTAATTGATCTCTTTATTATAAAGTTCTTTCTGTCTGTGGAGGATTGTATAAAGTTAAGGGTACGATATCTGTCACTGAGACCAACATGTTTCTCACAGTATTGAAAATGGACACTTGAAACTCTCAACAGCAACTTTTCTTTGTTGGAACAATCACTGTGGGTGGTTTTAGTTTTTATACAAAGTTTTAAAAGGTGTGCTTTGAAGGTCACAAAGTACTTATTTTGCTTCCGCCACATTGAGCTGGCATCAGAATAATCACAGGCAGATCTCTGAAAACTTAAACTATCTGTATGCCCACACACCACAAGGAGCAAGCGAGGGAAATATGAAGCATTTGATTGTTTTAAAATATCTTAAATGTAAAGAATAAATTTTCTCAATTGTAGCCACTTACTTGGCCTGGTTACCTCCACCAAGGTGGTTATGTTTTCACCTGCCTGCCTACTCAGAACTGGGTCAAACGTTGAAAACATTGGGCAAAAAAACCTAAATAATCAGTAAAAACAGCAAAATGATGGAAAATGTTGGGTACATACAACAAAATGTTGGGTAAAAAAAATGTATAATGGGTAAAAACACACGAGGCTGAGTACAGATGAACAGGCAGGCAGCATCACAGAGCACCCAGAGGTGTCTCAGAGATGCCAAACCCCAACCACACACCCATAGGAGAGCACCCAGCATTGTTTTTATTTATTTTTTATATATTTTTTACATTATATACATCTTTACATTGGTCAAAGGGCATGCAGGTGGGTGATGGTGCTGCTGCTTTGTTTGTTTTGTAGTTGTGTGTGTCCATGTATGCACGTCCTTGCAGGTACTTCGTGGGTGGAGTTAACTGGTGGAGCACCTGGCTAGTATCCCCCTAAGCATTTAGGACCAGACTGGCTCATGTCTTGGCTCTCTTCTGTCACCCTGGCAGGACCCATTTGTTCAGTTAGGGCCCAGGACACACCGGTGTCCACAAGCAACAGAGTGTCCAGGGCCCGGTTGTCCCCTCCATTTCAATGGCACCGTAGTCAGCACGTATATACACTCCCAACACACACACACATACATACACACAGCGGGGTCTGATGGGGGTGGCTTGTGAAAGGAACACCTGACAGGTCCGGGGTGAAAGAGGAGAACCAAGGAAGAAACCAGTCAGGTCTTCGATGCTCAGAGGGAGACAAACCAGGCTCTCCTAGTTGCACCAGTTAGCTCCACCCACCAAGTACCTGCGAGGACGTGCAAACATGTACACACACACAATGGCAAAACAAATACAGCAAGTCACACACTGAATCATCACATTGAATAAAAGACCCTAAAAATGAACAGAACAGTCATAATCAACACAAGACTAAAAACATTTATTGGTCTTTTGAAATGTAAATTTGAGGATTGATTTTGTACATGTGTGATTTCTCTTCTGTCCCCTACTTTCAGAAAACACAGGACAACACTTTGGTGTAGCCATGACTAATCATTCATATTCCACCTGTCACAGCCCAGCGCCCAGTTTACTGACTTGATGTGATGATCGTGAGCACTTGAGACATGCCAAAGGACATATGACTTAAGTCTGTGAGTGGTTTCAGTCATGTGTCCTTTGGCGTGTTGACAGGTGTGGGCTTTAAGACTCAGTCAATGTGGCTGCTTCTAGTTTGTCACCAACAGAGGCTGATAAAGGTTACTTAGAGGGTTGACTCCAGATTAAGACCTGGGCTATTAAGTCGTCAAGGTGTGACAGTGTTATAACTAAACATTGTAACGATCCACTGACAACTACTTTCTTAGAGTTGAAGAATCTGTAATTTTTTAAAACAGTAAATTAAGTTTCATTCTTGGATTTTCTACATAGGAAGATTTACTGTTTTCCCTGCTTAAGCTATTTCAAGTCACCACCAGGTTTGTATCACCTTGTGCTCTGAGCATCCTCACAGCATTTTTTCCACTATCCTCTGACTATTATATACTCTTAAACATGAGTTAAAAATACAGCATAAGCTGCAAGTACAACTCATTAAAATGGTCCGGTCATCAAATGGTAACAATTAACTGCAAAGAGCTGAACACTGAAAATAATTAACTCTTCTCATTTAATAACAAACGCAATCTTTCAGTCAGATGATGAAATCTTTGACCATTAGTGTCAGAGCTGTACCCTCCTACATTTAGGAGTACCTCGGTGTGTATAACACTGGGTCAGAGTTTGACAGCAAAGTACACAGTGACGGCGAGTCCTTAGAGGAAACACGAAGGCACTCTGGAAGTCATGATTCCATTACATTTTGATGTTTATCAGTGTTGGCAGGCTGGGAGATTATTTTCCAGTGGCTGCAAAATTAAATAAATGCTGCAATCTGTTCTTTGTACTGCAAGTCCAAGTCAGTATTTCAACAAATTTTGTCCTTTCCGGGCAAAATAATTGCAACCGTCCAGTAATATCAGCGTGCGGGTGTTTGTATGTTTGTGTGCATTCGCTGTTCAGAGAACTCGAACACTCTCCCACCCTGTTTATTACCCAACACTAAATCAGATGACTTCCAGCTGATGTTTGACAGTGATGCTGCATTAATACCAGCCTGTCCCCCACAATCCCTGAAAGTGAATATTTTATTTCCTCCAACCTTGAAAACTTTTTTATAAAGGAACAATTACTTCACAGCAACAAAAGGAAAGAATGGGACAGAAGAGGAGGTGAAAGCCTATTTCCCTTGAGGAAGAAAACACTTGCCTCAAGGGTGGTTTGATTTAGAAGTTGGTAAGGACGGAAGGAAACACTGTATATTTTGTAATCGCATTTCTTCCAGTTTAACACAGTAATATACAACTGTATGTAACCCTACCGCTTACATTTGAGGACAATACTGTTATACTGTTTAGAAGCACAGATTGTTTAAAAATACTGTAATTTTTCTGCACTTTGTGCAAATTATAGAAGAAGAAGAAAGAAGAATATTTTGTCATTGGGGGATGCAACTGTACACAGTACACACACAACAAAATTGCATTTACACCCCACAGTGGCTCAGTGGGTAGGGACTTGGGTCAGGAGCCAGAGGGTCACCGGTTCAAATACCCTATGCACTCTCCATGCATGTTTCAGGGCCCCTATATCTATCTATCTATGAATGTTTGTATGTGTCAAACAAGTAATGTTTCCTACTAGGAAGTAATGTTTGTGTATCCAAAGCCTGATTCACCATATTTCTTTATTTACTGTATTTCCTGACTTAGAAAGTAATAATTATTACCTTCGCCAAGGAGCTTATGTTTTTGCCGGGGTTTGTCTGTTTGTCTGTCTGTTGGTTTCCAAAATAACTCTAAAAGTTACAGACGGATTTTGTTGAAATTTTCAGGGATTGTCCAGATGGGGATAAGGAACAAATGATTAGATTTTGGAAGTGATCCGGATCACCGTCTGGATCCAGGAATTTTTTGAAGGATTCTTTAACATTGGGAGATAGGACCATATGCGACATTTATGCATATGACTCCACCAAAAATGGTCAAGACACTTTGAAAAAAAAATACAGGACAAGTTTCTAACATGGTCTACAATATATCAAAGATTGATCCAGATAAAGGAATAATTTCGGATAATATGATCCAGAATAGGAAAAAAATCGATCTTTGAAACTTGCATCATTAGAAAAACAAATGAAGCTAGAAACATGCAACAGACATCTTTAA
>OOFC01042882.1:0-29491 GCA_900323345.1 Pseudochromis fuscus
CTTCAAAAACACTGAATCACCCATTCCAGTCATAGTGTAATGGAGGGGGGGAAAAATGGATGCGGGGAAGAAAAATCTGTGCCTGATTGCCAAGGGGAGAGGGCATGTACCAGTGTGCCATTCCTATAATCATGTGGGTTAGCAGGGCTTTGATTATAGAGACACACCCAGTGTTTCTGGAGCTCAGAGAGTGCTGGGCATGACTATGCATTAAACTGCATCAAAAGCTATTGGGGGAAGTGTTTGAAGTCTCCTGCACTGTAATAATGAGGGCCCTTCCAGAAAGTGCAAAACCTCTGTGGGGCACTGAACAATGTCTCACTGGTGTGTAATCTGTCCTCACATGGCTTCTTGGCACAACAGGCCCTGAGACAGAAATGGAGAGCAAGAGTGCGCCAATAAAGACTCGCTTCTGGAGGGCTGCAGCACGGGCCATTTATTTTGCGCAAACTGAAGAGGAAATCATGACAGAGGAAGGAGGGGTGGGCGCCCAGAGGACTCGTGTCTTCTCGTTTTACATCTCAATATTTGCGATGGTGAGAAGGAGTGCGGAGAGCGCCAAGGCACACAGAAACACGTTGGGATCACGCGAGATGGTACCGAAGACAAATGTGTATTTAAAAAACAATATCGGTTACAACAAAACGCGAGGTGGGTGGGGTCTGCAGTGAACTCTGGCCTCGCTGACAGCTGCTGTTACCTTGAACCAGATGTTGTGATATTGGGTTTGGGTCAGAGGAGAGGCAGGAGGAGATGGAGGGAGGGATGTGATGATGGATTTAAGGCGTTTAAGAGCAATATGATATTGAAACGTTTATTTTGGGTGAATTTAACAACACTTGATGGGCATTTTACTTTCAACATGTAGATGTTGGGAGAAACAGAGGCAGTAAAGGAAGATGACAACAAAATTAGGTCATAGGGAAGAGAAGGTTCACTGAGTAATGACTTGTGTTCAGTAAACCCTGGGGGTCACATCAGCAGCTGCATTTATCTATACGTCACATCTTTACATTGTTTAAGTGCGTAATATGAACCGTCACTTCTCTCCTCAAACTTGCAACTCACTAACATATACACACAACTCAATTATCCAAGTAAACAAAGCAAATCTACATTATTCAGATGACACACTTCCAGAAAGTCCAACACAAACAAACATAAACAGCCCGCTGCTGATTTCGTCAACACAGAGGTAAGCAATTTGCCTGCTACAGAGTCCCACTCAAGACTTTGCCCACTCCAGAATCACTGCAAGGTAATGGCTCTAAAGTGCCAGAGTGCAACCAAGAGCCAGGCAGCCCCCATTTGCTGAAAGCTGATCAAGCTCATCAATCTTTAACGCTGGCAGTCACTTCAGGATGTCGCAGGATGAGGAAGGAGAGGGCTTTCTGTATAATAAGCACCGAACGCCGGCCTCTGCCTGTCAGAGGAACACTGCGAGAAGAAGATTGGTGGGATAGGTGAAGTGGAGTGTCAATTACACAGGGATGGCAAAATTGATTAACTGGTATAAATAAGAAACTCCCCACAACAATCTAGTCAACAATTCATCTGTGGCTGAGAGCGCTGCCAGGGGGGAGATTCAGATATCACTGTGGAAGTCAGATTATTGTATATGGTGAAATATAGGGGATATCCTGAGGTGATCGCTCACAGTCAGTAATACTGCCGCGCGTGTACTCGTGATTCTTTTGTCTCTTGCAGGCAATCGTGCAAACACCTTATTGTGCTCTGTATAAACACTGGAAAATGTTCCCAATTCACCTCCGCAGTGCCACCGTGGAGCTGCACAACGTGTCAGCACTTTCAATTAATGATACTGACATGGTGACAGAGCAAAGGGGCTTCAAACAAATAAATAAAAAATAAGCTTTGTACGTGTGCCTCTAAAGCACTGTTACTGACATAGATAAAAATCTGTTTCATCAATGACATTCACTTCTCATATTATATGTTCTACATGTGCACTGTAGGAAAAAATACATGTTTAATTGCGTCATACTCAACAACATGACCTATATTTAGCTAGAAAAGAGTACGACAATGTCAAATGTGCACATCCTAAGGCTTCATGCCACCTTATGCAAACTATTATTATTATTATTGAGGATAAGGCTCCTCAGAAACTGGTGTTGTAAGAACTGTTGGCAGCACAGTAATCCTAAAAGACACATTTTAACCATCTGAACTGTAACCCGTAAAACAACAGAACCTCACAGAAGAAATGGTGGTTTCAGGAGTAAAGCTTTTTTCCCCCCCACACACACAAGATGGATGAATACTGCAGACCGATGGGACTACTGGATGAAGCCCTGGCGTTTACAAAACAGCTGGATCTGGACACTACCAGGCGCAAAAGAAAACAGTCAAGCGAAAGTCGTGTGGAAACTGGGGGAGAGGATTCAGCAGTCTGACGTTTCTCTGTAACATATGTGCCAGTCGGACAGATCCTTAAACAAAGACACTGATTAAAAGCACAACTACAGAAACCATCTCATAAGAAGCTCATAATAAAAAAGATATACAGGGAGGCCATCTCCCAGTTAATGGCATGGATGGAGACATGAGCTAAGAAAACAAATACTGCAGGAGAAATCTAACCTTTTTTTATTTGATGTTTTCATCGTCAGTTGGCCACTTTGTGTTTGACAGCAGTGTCTATTTGCCATATTGTGCAGCAGAGTTGCGTAAAAGGAGAGTTGGCTGTGGCTATGCTTCTCACCTTGGGTTCAGTCCAGAGAGTCCCTCAGGCCATTGCTGCAAGACGATAATGCTAGGAAACCTTTACGCATCATCCACTTCTCCCTGCTGAAAGAAATAACAGCACAAATTGGGATGTACAGTACATAGTGTGAAACAGCACAACTCTCATCACGCAGGCAGAACAGTGTTTTGTAAGGACATGCCTCAAGATAACAGGTGCAACCTTTACATGCTGACAGGTGAAGATGTATCAGGGCTGCAGGTAAAAAATATTTTAACTGTTGAGTAGGAAATAATTATTTCTGGGACTGTTCACCTTACACAATGTCAAAAAAAAAAAAAAGACTCAAATTCACACTTTTTTGTAGGAACTTTTTCCTGGATCAACTATTTAAAATTTTCAGCTCCACTGAAGACAATTTAGATGTTTTTGATTTGCTGTTGTATTATTTATAATAATATATAACCATAAAAATCCACAATAGAACCTTAAAAGTAAGACCATGTGTCATATATAAACTTTAGCACAAATCTAATCTAACAAACCAAGAGAAAATCCTCCTATAAAGATGCTCAGGTGTCCTCCTGTTTGAACCACATGCTGCTTGTTTTATTATTAATCTGTACAAAGAAAATAACTGTGGGATCTTATGGTAACAGCCTGACAAACCCAAACCCTTAAACCCAAAATATCCACTTGCCCATAAGTAAACCATGTATTGTCTTCCTTAAGTTATTTAACAGTTACACATTACCAGCATGAGTACAAAAGTGTCAAACCCCCTTTTTTTAGAACCACAGCTATAACTGTGAATTTCCCTCAAAGTGTCAAGTCACTTTTATCAACTGTTTGCATCGACTTAGCAGGAACTGCAAGTTAAGCGTCTACAGAGTCTTTTCATATCCTTTGGGGACCTCAAAGCCTATTACATTGTGGAACACAGTGTGCCTTTTTAATCATGGCGTACAATTAATTAGACCAAGAAAAAAGTTTCAATTTTAAAACATATTCCCATTTGGCTCATTACCAGATACAACTGGTAACTCTAAAACTAAGTTATTTGGCTATTATGTTGAAAAAAAAAACTCTCAATGAAAGGCTCCTGTAGCCTCATGGAGGTAATTTTCTTGCAAATGCAGTGAAGTGAACCATCTCAGGAATGCACTCATGTGATGTCATGGCCTGACATAACATACGAGTAAACTGAATCCCCTTCTGAACCCTGCACAAGTGCATAGTTACATGTGTGGAAAAGGGATATTGAGTATTTTGAACTGTAGCACACTGCGCACTAGAATAGCTTAAAGGTGTGATGACACAGGGAAGGCGACCAAAGATATAAAGTATATAAAAACAGTTAATATTGCTTGAAAAGTTTTACTGAAATTTCATAATTCCATATTTCTCTCCTTCCACCTTCCTCCTTTCCTTTTTCCTTCCCTCTGTGGGTGTTAGTTTTCATCCTCTGGAGGAATTTCCTCTGAGCTTTAATGCTGTCACATGCTCAGTCTCAGTCCAGCCCTTGATCTGTGCACTGAGTGACAGAATAAAGCGAAAGTGTGAAAACACTCTATTGAGCTAGTTTAACAATAATCATTTTTAAATGGCCAACTGGATCAGAAAACATCGAGCTTGAAGAGTTTTACAGTAAGAGGGTCTTTTCTTCATTTATTAAAACAAAATTCATTGCTTAGAAGAGCTGATCGCAATTAGCAATTTCCGCTCAGAAAATTACTCAGCAGAACAAGAAGAGGAAGAAATAAATCACAAGTAGTTAGTGTTGTCATCCATAATAGAAAAATCTAATTTTACAAGCAATATTTAAGCATGTGCTGATGACATTTCACTGCTCTGATGGCTGGCATCCAGGAGTCCAGTGCAGTGGTTTCTACTGTGGATCCAAATATTATGTGTGTCCAGTGCAGTCTGTAGGTAAATGGATGAAGCAACCAGGTCTCTAAGGTGAGGCAAGTGCAGAAATGAAAAAAGTGCAATACTCCCAATGGCCACAAGAAAAAAAAAACAAACTCTGGCTCCATTTATTCATTCATTTTCTGGGTGTCTGCTGGAGCATATCCCAGCTGACAACAGTAGCGAGGGCAGGGTCCACCCTGGACAGGTTGCCAGTCTATCACTAATACACTAAAACAGACAAGCATCCACGCTCACACTCACACCTATGGTCAATTTAGACGCATAAATGCAAAGGGAGAACATTCAAACTCCACACTGAAGACAACCCTTCTCATCAGTGATCTGCTGGTTCATCTGAAAATCATTCCAGCACTATGTAGATATTAAGCTTCAAAAAGAGGAATATTTAGGGGCGTGGTCAGTTTGATTGACAGGTCCAGAGGAACATGTTCACACAGTCAAGCGCACACTCACCAAAACCTGTTACTGGATCATGGGAGGGTCTAATTTGCCCAACACACTCACAGTCCAACCATCTGTTGGTGTTTAGAAGGAGGTCAAAGGTCATCAGGTTAAAAGTTCAAGCTCCCCTTAACCAGCCTACAGCCAATTAAACCGTAACTGATAATAGACAGTTTCATTATGCAAAGTGAAACCTCACATTATCCTTCAAGTGACAAAACTAAATCCCAGCTGAATGAAAGTGAAACAAAACCAATTGTGGAGTAAAATGAAACTTAAAAAAACCACACACCCGCTATAAACAGTGGCTGTAACACAACAACAGAGTCCACTTCCAAGTTCATGCAGCTTTGATCGCAGTACACTCCCTGAGACAATTAGCATTTCTTAAGACACAGGCAGAGTGACCGCAGGAGGTGAGGAGAAATGCTGCCTAAAGCCAAACTTTGGGAGTAGTTGTAATCCTTTTATTCTTCAAGAGCTGGCAATGGCTCCTTCTGAGTGAAAGGCCTCATCACCCAGGCTGGACTAACAATGGTAATGAGCCGGCTAATCAGGTTCACGTAGGACAAAGGGTAGATAGTTCATGTGCTAGAAACTGACCATGATGGCCAGGTCACTCAAAGGCTAAACGCCAATGGAGCTCCTGCTGGTCGCCTTTTGAATGGCCCACTAATGGTCGTCAATTCAATAAGAATCAAGGCTGATGTCAACCCTAATGAAAATACCTGGCCTTTTAGCTCTATACAAGGCATAGTTTGGTCAAGATGCTCGTCCTTACCCAATTGCTTTATCTGGTGTAGTGCAGGCAGGTGCAGAGGAGAGACCGCAGGATGTGGGACACCACATAGAAACTGAAGGAGAAGTTCATTACCAGAAACGCAAAAACTCTTTGATGAGCATATACGGGGATCCTCACACTATCATTTATTCAGTAGGCTAATGCAGATGTAACCTTGTACCTACATCTGTTGCTCAAATATCAACAGCTAGCATCCTCAGCTGTGACCTCACTGACAGTAAACACAAATGTGTAAGCACCCTAATCATACTGATGAGATGTGTTATAAAAAAGGTGAGTCACGACGAAAGGAAGAAAGCGACGGATATGTGTATGTGTAGCTGAAACAGCCGTGGAAAAGCAGAGGTGTTAGCAGAATGAATGTGTTGTGTACACACTTAGTTGTATAGGATTTTCAAGATGATCTGGCACTCGTCTTGTGTCTGGTTTGTGTGTCATCTGCATATCTACTGGGAAAGGTATGTGTGTGTGTCCATGATCTTTTATTGCCTGTCACAGTTTATAAGAAATTAGTTCCCACAAGGCCTGAGGCTGTACAGTGGAGGCAGACTCAGGATAAGGAGGTGCCATGTTAGCACGGAGGGGAGGGGAAGAGGAGGTCAGCTGACACAACTATGTCACTTTATCAGCTAAAGACAATGTGACAGGCTAACACACACACACCCACACAGATATCCACTACCAAACAAAAGGCGATCACTTTAGATTCAAGAAATTAGGTGAAAAAAAAAAAAAAAAGGTTCAAACTGTTGTGTGCAGCGCTCCAGTGAAGTGTGAGCAGGGTAATAATCTGTGGAGCTCGTTCAGGGGGATGACTTTAAACCCCGGCATTACCTGATTAAGAGTGCTGCTGCTCTGGCAGTGGAACATGTAATTGGACAAGACAGAGCAAAAAGCCAAGTGAAGCACCCTCCTTTGCTCTGCCACTCTTTCCACTTACACAGTCCCCTGCTCAAACACTTGTTAGCCAGGTCAGGTAGACCCTACAACTTATGGCTGTTTAACAAATGAGTCACTAACAGGAAGTAAAATGTGTTTTTTTAAGGCTGAATTTTCTGTGAATGCAGCGACACTAGATCTGACAACAAGCAGACACTTCCATCTTGTTTTGATGGACAACTTCCCACACACTGGTGATTTATTATCTACATATTTAGGTCAGAGTGATGACTATACAAACTGTATGGTGACACCTGAGATTAGTTAATTGTCATCATTGTTATTAAGGTCAAACATCTCGACTCCACAAAGAGACTAAGACGTTTGACTCCCGCAGCAGAAACATCAGTGTAACATCACTGCTCTGAATATCCTGTGCAGTGATCTCCTGTCCAGTGAGCGTCTTTGTTTTGTTCTCCACTGCCAGATGAGATGGGAAGCCTGTTGTGTTTTGATGGCTCACACCTTCAGGTGCCAAAACCACAAATCCCTGGAGTAAAAGCATGAATGGAAGCAGTTAAACATGCAAACAACACACACAGGGTGAAATTACTACAACAAACAAAATCACCAATATCATTACCCATTCATTCACAAAAGACTCTTATTGCACGGTCCTGCCTTCATGGGACAAATCTGATGTATTTTAAGTGCAGATGTCAGAAAAGCCAAACACCAACAATCCATATATCCTGCTAGCAACTTGTGCCTGTTTAGCCCAAAGTGTAAAACGGTTGTTGTCTCCGTTCCAGAGTCTAAAACACATCAAAGAGCATCTGGGTGAGATATGCATCCCTTCATGACAATCAACAACAAGGTCAGTCTATTCCTCACTGTTTGTCAACCTTTCAAAATGAAGTAAACAATCAATCTCAACATTTGAAAGATGTGAGCTTTGTAAATGTAAAAATCGCATTTGAAAAATAAAGAAAAACAAACAGCCTACGCTGAACTGATACAGCAATGGAGGAGGATTCTTGATGTGTGCATGTTACCCATATGACTTTTCTTTACTTTTCTGTCTGGGTTTTATGTAAATTTACATTTGACAGCTGTATGATGTGAGAACGTTTTGATCAAACAATAATCCACAGAGTGTCAGCCTCTGATCACGACGTATCTTCCAACAGGAAATCTTTCCATTTTCATATTATAGTTATCCAGACACCATATAAAAAGGATTATTTACTAATGACATCAAGTTTCATGATATAAAACTGCACTTGTGAAATTATTGAGTTGATAACTATAACAAATTGCTTGTTAATTTTAAAAAAAAAAAAAAAAAAAAAAATCACACAGACACTGCCCTGTGTCAACCGACTGACTAAAAGCCTGATTTACATGCAAACCGTGTTCACCTATTCATACTGGTCGTTTCACTCGCCATTTATTGTAGGAGTTAATGGGGCATGATACGAGGCTCGTGAACCTGTGCAACCGTTTATGCTCTGTGATTAATAAAAAGAAAACAAGTCGAGCAGCAGATGGGTTTATGCTTAATTTAGTCACAGTATTATCAACCTACTGTACGCCTAAACTGTGCAGTATGGATGGAAAACACGGGTCAGCTAAGGAGATTCCCCGAGCTCGCTGAAAACAGTAAAGATAAAGCACGCAATACCACATTATAGGTCACTGGAGGAACACTGCTGAGTCAGCAGAAAGAGAGAGAGACACAGAGAGAGAGAGAGGGAGAGAGAGAGAAGGGGGGTGGGAGGAATCACACTGGTCAGAGTTTGACCCTCACAATGTGTACAGAAATGAAAAGGCTGAAACTGAATCCCTACATTCCTCTGGCTTTATGACAAGCCAGTGAGAAATGCTGCTGCTCTGCACATGTCATTCCATACTACCTTAGCCCAGCCCGCTATGGTGCTTAAAGTCGGCCGTTTACCTCCATCCCAGAAAGAAAGAAAAAAAAAAAAAAAAACTGTATACAAGGCTTTCTCAGGACCAATTCACATTGCATATTTCTGGACCACCCACCCAACTCCAGCAGGCAGCTTGCTCAATCCAAGATTTCTCACCCTCCCTCGGTGCCAAGGATTCCACCCTGGGCAGTGGGAAAGATGCCAACCACATGCTAGCACCCTCGCCAGCACCCAGTGCCACAAACACATTGTGGCAGAGGGAAAAGGCAATTCACCTACTCACACAATCCTGTCATACATACACCATCCGCTGTGTTTCAATGTGGTGCTGTTTACATTTTTATCTTCAAAATCCCGCCCTGTGTTATTACACCGGTGATGTCTCTGGAAAAAGGACCATCGAGCTCTTCTCGTATAAAAATGAGAGACTTGCATGTTGAGAATCACCTCCGTTATTAGATCTATAATATTGTACAGCTAAGCAAAACCAGGCTCCACAACACAGGGGAAAACAGCTGCAGAAGCGTTGTCACACAGTCATGTGACCTCTACCGTCTCCTCTGTTCAAGCCAAACTGGCTGAGGGCACCTTCTTAGCAATGAGCAGTAGACACCACAATATCATTTAGCTTGAGAGATCAATATGCACTTTGCTGTGGCTGACCTACATAAGTGGAGGAGCGTGGACTGTTGAAATCATCGGATTGCCTGTGAGCCTCTCAAGATCCTTGGAGCCCTGCTGGAGTCTCCATGGGAGGAGGACATGAGGCAACGCTTTGGTGTGATGTTACTGATAGTAGTTTTTAAATCATTACAGATTCAAATAACTCCTTAAAGAAAAAAAAAAAAGACATGAAATTGGTTCACAAACTAACTACCACAGAGAATTACTCCTTCTTGAGAATGATCACAGAAACAAGACATTTAACAGCACTTGGTCACCGAGCTTAACTGTTTTTGAATATTACATCTAAGACCCTAAATGGACAGCGTTAAAAACAATAGGAAGTTACCACGACAACGCACTGAGATCCAATCTCTTCAACTGGAGGTGGGTCTTTAGGGTCTTCTGTAGTGTAAACGCTAATGCATCCTACATCCGCAATAACAGAAAATATGTCGTCTTAGTCTCCTTCGTCTTGCCCTGCGTTCATTTTTTACCTCGTAAACAACTTTGTCTCAACACCTGAAAGAGCCGAACGTACATGTACAAGAGGACCTGAATCATCTTCTCTTCTTTAGGGGAACTGAAGCAAGTAAAAGAAGTGACATCTGAACACAAGTGGTCAACAGGATGATTTAGAAATGTGTGTTGAATACAGGTGTAAACACAGATGTGTCTCAGCTACCCACATGTGATCCGATCGTCCAAGACGCATTTTAAACCAAGTGTAAACAGGGTCAAAAAGGAGGAGTCAATCATAGATACTGTTCCTCTTAATGGCCAAACAGCCAATCACTGTCACGAGTGTCGTCCGATAATCAATCCTGAAAACAGGTTTTATCTGGTAACGCTTCTCCTCCATGTTAAATGCTCGACTCTTTGAGGACAAGCAGTGTCTTCAGATCATAGCATCAGTTCAACCAAAAAAAAAAAAAAAGACCCTCTACAGACTGATGCTAACAAGACAAGACCTCCTCTCAGCGTAGACAGATGGGTTGGCTGATTTGAGGTCAGCTAATAACACAATGACGACAAGCCTTGAAGCAGTGAGGGAGTAAATACTCCCCACTTCCCCTCTCCCATGTCAGAGCCCTCTCAGCTTTCCATCAAACATCTCCGTCTTGCTTCAGATGTCTCTCCTCCACTGATTTGCCCTCCTCTCTCCCTCTGCTGTAAAAACCTGGCCATTACCCCACAGCTCATCCCTCACGCCCACCCAGGACCTGTCACACTGCTGTTTCCATGACAACACAAACGCAGAGACAGCAGGGTGAGATGCCCAGCAAGACAAGGCAAACAGATACCAGGGGGAGGGGTGCATCATGTCAAGGATCCACCGTGGACCTTATATAGCATGTGATGGACAGATAACACGACGTGGTCCCATCACTTACATCTCTACTACAAATGAAGGTTTCTTGTGCGTTTGTTTGCCGCCGTCTTATCACGCGGCCGATCGTCCGGTAAACATTCAGCCTTGTTTATTATTAACAATAATTTCACAACAGTTCTGGAAATCATCTGTCGATTTGAATGTGGATATTGATACTTTGGAAAATCCATATAAAAGCCCACATCTCTTCTGAATGCTACATGTTGTCATTCGATGCTGCTTTTAAAACGCACATTAAAAAGCCTTGATGAGACATTGGAGTATGATGGCGAACTGAGCAGCAGAAACAGGGATGGCGTTTGACTGCCTGGTTCAAATGAGTCAACTTAATGTTGTTAGTAAGGGGAAGTGTGTAGTAACAAGAAGAGCAGTGTAGTTCACTGGAAAAATGGGATGTGTTTAAATTATCTCAGCAATTTCAGAGTTTAATTTGTTTACACGTCAGGCACTTATCTTGAGTTGAAGCTTCAACACCGAGTAACTAGATTTTTTTTTGGAATACAATATGAACTGTATATTGATAAAGTAATCACAGCGAGGTTTAATTATTGAGAAATTTGTTGACATATTCAAATTGTGTTTGCTTTTTTTTTAGCCAACCAACAACTGCAAAAGATATTCAATGATTTATTTCCATTGTTGGAACAAGTGATTAGTTAATTAACTGTTTCACTGTGTGCTTATTGAAGGGGGTTGTTTACAAGTCTGAAGTTCACATTAGTTCACTTAAGGGTCAGAACGACTCTGGCACCTCATGTGATTTAGGAATTTACCTCGACATTGTCTGTCAGGCAATATGTTCGTTAACAGTGGAGGGGGAAAAAAAGCAAAGAGCAGAAAGGGTGAACAGAGGTGCTGGTTCAAACAACAAGAACTCAGAACACCACTGACATCAGCAATAATAATCATGGCACAAAGGCCCCACTTCAGGGCTTAAGCTGAAGACAATTACATGATGACATTTTTTACTCTCTCAAAGGCCTAAGATGTTTTCAAAGTATTTGTATGGAGCACCGTGACCTCAGGTTAGTCTGGCTGTATTATCTATTACGTTGTTTGTTATACGTCAATCTGCTGCTTACGGTTCAGTACAGAAAATGTCAAAATTAAATATTTTTTGAAAGTCCAAGGTGCCCTTTTCATATGCTTCATTCTGGTTGATAAAGATAATAAAACCCAAAATAATCTTGTTTACACTTATAGAAGAATGAACAAATTAATCACAATGAATGCTTTAAAAAAAAAAAAATGTCTGCACTAGTTAGAAAGCTTTCAAATATGCTTAATTTTAACATTACTGCAAATTTTCTGCAAAAAAAACCTCATTACTGAAGTCACATATTAGTCCAACAGTGAACTGGCAGCACATGCAACAGAACAAGGGTCGAACGATTACAATATCACTCAGGTGACGCAACAAAGCAACCTATCACAGGGCAAAAGTCAGTGCTTACAAGACGAGAGCTTTGTCTCCGAGTACACTGGAACATTTTGTTTTGTTTTATGAAATTATGAGCACTCCCTGAACAGGTGGTAGGAAGCCAAACATACCTAAAGAGCAGTATAGAAAGATGTGGGCAGTGAGGAGTCAGCGTCAGACCTGAGTGAAGCCCAGACTGAGAAAAGACAACCAGTGTGCAAGACAAAGATTGTTTCCGAATCATGTGACAACTACCATGTCCCACACACCTGTTGCTATAGCTGCTGTTCATAATTTGTCCAGGCAGAGAAGTTCGTCGAGGTAACTCCCATTGCACACACTGTGCCAAGTTAGTGTGAGAAAACTTCCAGCCAGGTATCCTTGCATAAACATCCACTTACTTGCATACATGAATTCTGTCACCATCCCAGCAGTTATGTCAAAACATTTCTGTTAATGTGATTCTTAACACAGTCTAGCATGTCTCCACTTTAAAGCAAACAACAAAAACCCAGCCATCCAACACAACCACATACTGCAGGAACGCAGGCTTTCATCTGAACAAGACGACATTCCTGGTAAATAGCAAAGGGCTGTCACAGGCTGTCATATGCATCTTCCATGTCCTCATCTAACACACACACACTCGCGCACACATTTAAAATTAAAATTGGGTCAGTTGAGGAGAACATCTTCACTTCTTGCAAGGACAAACAGTTTGATCTGCATCTATGCAATCCACAGAAAGACAGAAATACCGGTGGAGAGCGAGTTTTGTTTCACCGCAAACTACAAAGTCAATAACTTCAGGCAATATGCCTCGGAGATAAAATGTTGCTCAAGCAGGCAGGAGGAGTATTTTTAAAGTTGTTAGGAGACAATGCATGCAGAGGTGACAGGAATATTTACATATAAAAAAAATGACATAACAGTTTTATTTCCTCCTCACACATGCCTGCACACTCCTCTGGTCACACATAAATGAATACTAGATGCACTTGTGCAAACACAAAACACAATGTAAAGTACCTCCTCACACACTGAGGCACTAAACTCAAATCGAATCTTCTCTTTGTTATACATTACTTTTTATATTAATGCAAAATATGAACCACATGTTAACACGGCTTCTTGTGAACTTCTTGGGACTTTACTTTGCATATGACTGCCAGCAGATCTGACTAATATCCATCACGTCACATTTTCACAGAAGCAATGAAGTTGCAGCCAAACCTCAGCTTGGACAACATGTCATGTTAAATCTAATATCAGTGATGTGACAAGTACAGCGCACCATCAGGTGGGCAGAGTGATGCAACAGAAACTGCTCAACTGGTTCTGCAGGATGCGTTCCTCCAGCATTACTGAGAGGAGCGTTGACAAGTCATTGGAATGACACAAGCTGTCTGGCTGTATAGTCCTGAATCAGTCAAGCAGGAGGGCCCTTAGAAAGAGAGAGAGAGAGAGCAGTGCACAAGTGAAACCTCGAAGAAGCAGCAGCATCCCCCCACACTGCATTAGTGCCTTACATTTTCACTAAGCATCTTGAAGGTCCTACCTCTACTTGCATGTCAACAAACACTCCTTTGTGAATCCCTAGTAATTCATTTAAAGACACCTTGAGTTTATTTTTTACTGTTTTGTAAAGTAGCTGCAACCTTGAGAACACTATGACAATCTCAGTTTCTGGCGTGTGTGGCTATGGCCATGAACAACTTTGTAAATACTATTGTTTTGTTCCCCAAAATGATTCAGAGTACTAGTTTAAAGTACTCATGTGCAGCCTTGTTATTAAGTAGTCCATCAGTGAAACGCACGAGCCAAACACTAAAGAAAGAGAGATCCCTGTTATCCGAACAAATGCAGATATTTCCCCAACTTACCACACGTAGCAAGTATCAAGGAGTGTTTGGTTAATACCAAAACAAACACGGTGGGACACATGGTGATGAGAAGTCACTTCGATTGTGACAACGACACTCAGCCTGCAGCTGAACACTTAGCATGCTAACTACGTCGCTGCTACACAACTTCGTCCGGTGTTGTAGTCACTCGCTCACTCAGCACAAAAAAACAATGACACATTAAAGTATTGTGCACGGTGCAATTTCACTTTTGTGAGCAGCGGCCCACAAACATTGCATTAACTCCAGCCGCTGTCCGCGCCTCTCGTGAAGTTTGCTGCAGAAAACACTATTGACACAGGCGGCGAGCTTAGCCAACAAGCTAACTCCTGCTACTAAGCTAGCGCCGTGCCAGACAGACACACAACCGACCGAGATTGAAGACCCGCAACTGGATTTCCACCGAGAAAACACCGCGTGCAGTCCCCACGAGCAGCACAAACGCGCGCGGCTACTTACGATGTGATACTTTCGGCCGTGTCCCTCGCTGTTAAATTCCGTTTATCCCAAGCAGCTCTGACCTTCGCGGTAGTGAAACAACATTTCTGCTGGCTAACTGTGCCGCCATGTTACTCTCTGCTCTGCAAACCAATGCTGAGTGTTTATCTGGCTGGTAGCTGCGATCCTCCCCCACACCAAACCACATCACGGGGCTCCAGCAGTATCAGCTCACTCACCGCCCGCGGGGCTCGTAAGCAAAATCCTCGCGGCGGTTTACCTGTTAGGATGGCACGGTGTGAGCAGTTTAATTGATCCGCATCAGTTTTATCGATATTTAATCTGACAGCCACTTAGAAACACCACTGGTGCCTTGCCAGTGTCAGTAAGCTGTTTTGTGCAAACTACAATCCCAACTCTGCTTCTCTCAAGAGAAAAAGTGTATTTTATGTGCTGCTTATTACATCAATAGAGCAATGGGAATATGGCTCACAAAGATGTATGCAAATTTAAGGTCATAAAGATTTATGTGACACTATAAAATGATGGGTGTCAGCTCTCTAATAAAACCGCCAGTGAAAAGGGATGTAGTTAGGGCTTTTCCCTTTAATCATATCACTATAAACTCAATTTCACTATCCCCTACTTAATTTTAAGATATTGCAATTGTTATAACACTGACCACAGGCAGTAACTGGACAGTGATGAGAAAAATGTGCAGTGCAATGTGTCATTTTGGTTGCTATTTTAAGAAATTTACAAATTGTACTGAAGCATTAATTGAGAGGTGACGTGGCAAGCTTTGGGAATATTACAAATAAGCGTGTCCTACTTATTTAGATACCTTGATTTACTGGTCAACTATCAAACAAGCAAGCAGGCGTTTTCTCTGGGTTAAAAGTTGGGGGACAGCACCACCCAGTGGCAGATAGTTGAAATATCCGAGCCCACGAAAAACACTGAACTCCACATTTGTTTATTACAGTCCTACACAGTAAAAAGTATTTGTTAAACTTGTTATAACTGGCTTCTTTTAATCAGGGTTGAAGTTATTTTTTTTTAATCCTAATAGTTGTGGTTCTTTAGCATTTAAAAAAATGTTGCAGGTCTTATTACTTCTGCCAAGGAGTTTAGGATTTTGCTTGTGTGTTCACTTTGTTTGTCTGTCTGTTAGCAACATTATAGAAAAAACAACAACTTACGAACTGATTTTGATTTTTTTTAAAAGATAAAGTGTTACATAAGGAACAAATGATTACATTTTCAACATCACAGGATGGGATCTTGTCTGAAAATAATCCCCAAATTATAGAAAAACCCTATCTCTTATAATTTTAAATGTTTTAATGTTTAAACAAAGACAACAGCAAGAATGAAACAGCACACGTACAACACACTTCTGCGTCTATAAGCTGGAGAGAAGGAGGAAGGAGGTTGTTGGTACAAACTGTGAAATCTTTCAGCTCTTTGGGAGAAATTAAGACATTTGTCACACCTCAATGTATTTTGTCAACACAGAGACACACACGATAATAACGTTTATGGTGTAAGACAATTTGGTGGACATCAGACTTCATACTGGAGGTTTGTGCTCTCTGAGTGCTTTCTTAAATGTGACTCACCAGCAAAAATAATGAATGATCCTTATCTAACTTTAACACTTTAAAGTTGTAATTTTCACACAGAAATATATTCCTGGCACTTTGAAAGACCGCATACGTTGTCATGTCGCATTGGAAATTTTATACACTATTTAACAAAGTAAATTAAATATTTAATTTCAAGTAATTTAAAGATTTCATTGATTTTTTTTTCCCCGCATGACTAGCATGTGGTGAACTATACAATACTTCCTCTGCTTAGTGAAATTTAACTATTATTGATTTAAGGTTCATAGAAATTTCAGAATCATAGTTCAGAGGCTCCTGGATTCACACACTAAATAAAATAACTTGAAAGTCATTCCCTAAATCAACATATTATCTATTCCTTTTCTTTAAGCTAAATATAAAATGTATTAATAATAATGGAACATTTTATTCTTTTGCAGGGTAAAACTTCAGGAGTGAGGACAAAACCACATACTGCTGGAGGCAACCATGACTCATCACTGTGTACCTAAAATTAGTTAATGGGTTCATTCTTTAGAATAAGCCAGTGTTACCTTGGAGATTGATTCTTAGCATACAGCTGACTGCACTCCATAGCTTTGTATATTCATTTTATGGCATGTAAGTAAAAGGCATATATCATCAGTCAGTCTGGTTCATTTGGCACACTCAGTATTGGGGACAGGGGGAAACAGCCAAACAAACTATGGTAATATTTCATTCTCAGTCCATGCTCTCACAACAAATCATTCTCATGGACATTTTTAAATGTAAGAAATAATTGCAAAGCCAAACAAACACAGTGAATCCATCCCACCTGAACTGCAAGACACAAGACAGCGACTCAACCGAGCTCATCAAACGGGATGTTCTCCATCTCTTACAAAGTTACATCATTCAAAACTAAAACACAAGGTGTTTATTCATCAACAGCATTATACATACAATATATTCCGTATAAATTCATGGAAATATGTTCTGTTGTGATTACAAAGCTGTTCTGAACTCTGATAATTAAATGCTACATCAGGTTACTACGTCTTGGCTGGCAGTTTTTGCACAATACTGAACTGTGAGTCTACTTACAGTATTACAGCATGATGTCTTGTTTTCCTTGGTGGCTATTGTACACTCTTCTTTATTCTACCCATGAGTGAATTTTGAAAACTACTTCCATGTTTAGTTTCCATCTACAGGCGTCTGTTGACGAGTGACACGATGAAAACGATAAAGCAATGTCTCGCTGGGTGAGTCTGAACCCAGTCATAGCTCAAGGATGGAGATGACAAGGCTTTACGTATACTGCTCAATTCATGGGAAAACAGGGGACATTAGAAGGAAATTTATAAACTCCATATGATGTCTGCAAAAATCCCTCGAGAGGGACAGGAGGTGAGGGCAAAGAAGAGGAGCTGAGCTAGCAGTTATAAATACAAGGAAAAAGGAAATAAAAGTCAAGCTGGAATACAGTATTTAGAAAAAAGCATGAAATGACCCTGAACTGGGAGAAACATTAAACACTGAAGTGATCATTCCTGAAATTTTAAAATTACACACTCTGTACAAAACAATCCGTATCAATAGGCACTTCTTAAATAAGGTCTTTTTTCATAGTTTATTTCTGAATTTCGTTTTCTTTTCATTGAAAATGGCACAGCAGGGCAAAGATTCGGAAATGAAGGTGCGCTGGACGACTTGCGACAAGCAAAGCTAAATGCGTTCTGGCCCTTGAAGTCCAGCTGGAAGGTCGCTCCCATGCGGGAGCTGGAAATGCGTGTCATGGTGAAGGAGCTGGAGGATCTGTTGGCTGGGACGTTGCCACAAAAGGCTGGGTCAAAAGAGATGGGTCTTTGAAATGGGAGGTGGTGGGAAGGGCTGCGGGGAATGTTTTTATGAGGACTTCTCTTTTCTCGCTCTTGGTGAATCAGCTCCATGAGAGTTTACTCCATTTACTCCATTGGCTAAAAACAAAGAACACATTCAAGGAAGAATGTTAGCCCATGGGTAGGTTTGTAGTGACACATTTTAAAATGTCGTTTTTTTCTTTAATGCCTTGTGTGTTTTGTTGTGCATTTTATTACTTAGAGAAATGACATTTGCTCATTTGCTGAAGAACTCCTCACATTAAAATACTACATGCACTCCATGCTTGATCCCTCACCTTTGTCCTTCTTTGATTTGCTCTTGACAGGAACTTGTTTCTTTTTCAGGCTCTGAGCTTGGGCATGCTCTCTCCACCGGCGCAACTGAAAGTTGATAAATTTCCACATCATGAAGGCCTGTGTGAGGCAGATGGCGGCCAGGACCGTTATCCTAGTGGACAGAGAAAACAGTCATTCACTTTAAAATGTAAAAACACAGCGACGCTCATCAAACATTAGACACAAATTGTCAAAGTCGTGTGTAGGGTTGTGAAATCAATAGTAATTCACAGCTTTGTAAGAGGAAGAATTTCATCACTTGGCCTTGCATCTGCTCGGCACAAGATGTATCGTGGTCGTCTGATCGTAATCTATCAAAGGTGGTGTTTACTTCCTCTTTTACAGTGTAGTTCTTCCTGTATCAGTGTTGAACATCTGTCCAAAATGGTATAGAAAATTCAGAAGTTCTTGTTTTTCTTGCTCTTAAGTGGCCAAAGTGTGACTAACAGTTTTTATATTAGCATTAATATTCATTAGCTATGCAAAGAATATCTCAATCTCATAGTACATCTGCTTTTCCCCATGGGAAACAGTGTGCATCTAATTGGCTCTTTAATAATGTTAAAGATATATTTTGGAGTAGATCATATTTTATGGCTTCATGAATTATACATTTTAGGAGCTACAGTTGATTTTCAGAGCAGAATAAATCCATAACAAAAAACTATTATTTCTGGTCTCTTCACGCACACACTTACCGAACAAAGAGAACATTAAAGTTCCCTGCAGCCAAATCAAAGCCTTGATTCTCAGCTGTGGAAAGGCCAAAGCCCACGGTGAGGACAGACAGGGACAGGGTGAGCAGCCGTCCAAGGACAAACAAGACAGCCCATATGGTGAATCTGCGAGACAAAGAGGACGACTGTGATGATGCATTTAAGACCACTCACCATCAGCAACTTGCAATCTGAAATTTGATCAGAACTCACCCTGTTTGTCTGTTCTCGTTGCTGAAGTAGATCAGACGGGAAACGTGGAAAAGAAGCTCGACGAAGTAGTGCAAGACGAGGAGGACCAGACCCAGGCGGTTCAGACTGAAACACACAAGAAGATCCACATCTTTAGAGGCGTCTTTGTGACAAACGACAGGAAAAACACATCGAGGAGCAGCGTGCAAACACAAGTCCCACAAAATCACACGCTTAATTTCAGGCTTTCTAAAGTGGCGGTTCTTACTTCAGGATGTAGGCGCCAGCGATGTGGACCAGGTACAGGGAGATGTACACAAGCTGGCGTGGAATATCCTCCTAAACAGTAAACACAAAGGATGGGAGGCCAAAAATCGTCAAAATATTTACAGCTGTGTGGCTCTGCACATAGATTTAACCAAGATTGGTACGATTCTTCGAAACAATGCTACACAGCCAAAGAAGTCAAACAGGAAATAGCCTCGGGGGCCAAACAGAAGTTACGGTATCCTTTCTCAAAATGATGCTCCAACCACACAAACACACATTTACCTTCTTTGTCTTTTGGAAATACAGTTCTGGGAGAGCATGTAACCAGTAGCCCAGCTGACAGATGTAGTAGAATTTCATCTGGAATCTGGATTTACAACAGTAAAGACAACAAATATGAGAGTTTTTATTTTTTGTATATTTATCCACAAACAGCAGCTCTAAAATGTTTGTGACTTACGGCATCAGTGTATGTGGATAACCCTCCCACAGGCTGACTGGATTGGACATGAAGTTTTCCTAAAGACAAATAAAAATGAATTTTTCGGGGGTTGAAGGACAAGTGAACAAAAATGACGCCTGTTAGGTGGTGTACGTACAGACAGCAGGATGCTCGCGCCCCAGCCAAAGGAGAATAAGTAGAAGGCACTCAGCTGACCCGACTCATTAAACTTGCTGTGCTTGGTTTTAGAAAAGTGCTTCTTCCTGTTGATTTTCTGCAAAGAACAACAACAATAATAAACAATGCAGAGCTATTCATAGACATTAGAGAACAGCTGGAGTGTGCGTCTTTGTCTCACTTACATCCAGCACATACTCCTGGATGATAGCGTGCATGATGATGGCCACCAGCATGTAGAAGAAGATGGTGGCCAGGTCCTTGATGCCGTGATGGAAGTGGTTCACAGCCGTCTCCTCTGGGGCTTCTGCAGCACGCATAAGTCATGTTGAATCATCACAATATGTATAATTTTATTTTTTTTTACTCTTATCTTGCAAAGTGTTTCATTCATATCAAAAATGTCACATAGACCTGTTTCATGCAGGTTTTTAA
Source organism: Pseudochromis fuscus (assembly GCA_900323345.1). NCBI lineage: Eukaryota > Metazoa > Chordata > Actinopteri > Pseudochromidae > Pseudochromis > Pseudochromis fuscus. The sequence continues at coordinate 20,560 of OOFC01042882.1, forward strand.
ATGAGCTCCAATCCACTTAATTCAATTCTGCTGAATGATTCACAAGTTTAATAACCTTAATTCCTGAGGTGAGGTGTTTGGATTAGTCAGTCTCGACTGTGCAGTATTACAACACCGGGAAAATGGCGTCGACTGTGTTAACGCAGCCAACATCACACTCAAAACCCTCGTCTGTCTGTCTAAAGTTACACTATTTCTATACAGCCTCTAACTCAGTATCTGTGAAACAGAAATGGACAATGCATGAACACAGATTCCAGTAAATAGTCTGAGAAAGCCTGAGTGGTACTCCTTTACTCATCGCTTATGGAGCCACAGAAAGAAATCAATCCAATTGTTTGCAAAAGTCAGCACTGACAGAGAAAAAACACGAGAACGTTATTGAATTTGTTGAAGTAGATTCACTGCAGAGAGATCTGAGTGCCGCATGTTATTTGTCTTATTAGATACAAGCTGTAAATAAGTTACAAAGGTAGGTAAGTGGTAAGGTCTCACAGATAAGAGCTGAATCACCAGTTGGCAGCCTGCGAACCTTCAGCCCGTACAACACAGCGCGAATAAGTACTGAGGTCGTTTGACAGTATCTCAACTTGGCAAAGAAATTGTTAACCTTGAAATGAGCAGTACGTGAATTGTGAGGCCCATATTACACCTTAGCCCAAATTCGCCCGGTGCAACCTTGCCACGAGAGTACTTTATAAATCAGGCAGACTAAATTTAGCTCCAAAGGGAAAAAAAGGAGCTCTCAAATGGGTTTGTGTAAGGCTGAGCCAGTACCGCTCTAGAATCCAAATGAGAGGCTTCCAGCACGAAAAGTAAGAGAAGATTACAGCCTTATACGTTACAGCCAAAACTTTCACACATCATCTGAAAACATCATCACACTCTGATATTTACTTACCATTGGTTGATATGGTGACATTGTACTGGACAGTTATGAATAACACTGCAAACTTTGAGGTGACCTGTAATTGTATATAAAAAACATTATCAGTGATATGAGGTTACTAAAACTTTGAACATTGTATTTATAGATTAAGGATACTCTACCAGTTCCTATTAATATTTAAGTAACACTGATTGGAGTGTAAAAGTCACAAAAATATTAAATCATTTTTAAACGGATAATACACAATGATCACTTAACACATGAGAAATTTGACAGTATTTAGCAAAGTAGCAGAAACAGGTGACAAAACATTAACAAACTTTACGGGTTTTAATAATAAAAACAAAATGAAAAAACATATTTAAGCAGCCACAAGAACAGACTAATTGCTTAAGAAATTGTGGGGGGAAAAATATCAGTGTTGTTGTAATGGTGTGAAAACCTAAAAATGACCAAATCAAGCAAATGCATCGTAGGACCTGCATCAAGACAGACAAATAATCGGGTTAAAACTAGAAGCTTCACATTCCTCTTTCACAATAAAAGAGCTACGTGCGCTACAGATAAATTTCACACACGACGAGGAAGTGTTTACTGTTTGTTGGATTGCAACTCTAAAGTAGTGCTGACAATTAATATTTATACTCTGCAGCCGCTTTGGTCAATATACAGCAGCTGATCGTTTGCACGGAGTTTACTTTGAAAAGTTCAGACAGGAGGCAGTTTTAATTGAAGCTGCCTGGACACTGGCGCCGCTGCTTTTCAGTCAAAGGATGAAACAAGCTTGAAATTAAAAACATACTTTTTGAATTAAAGTGATTTGGACCCTAGATGCCAGTGCGCATCTTAGTTACATTTAAAAGTCCTTCGAGGACAACTTGGAGTTTGGGTGCAGATTGGGGCGATGACAGCCCTCCCAGCGGTTGTATGATTGCCACGTAACACATCCACGCATAAACTAACCAAGTCGAGAGTGTTGCAAAATATTTCAGCCGCCGAGATCGACACAGTGTTGCAAACTTGCAACATATGGACATATCGCAACAAATTCTACTACATCTAAATAACTTAGTTTTTAATTATCAAACCGCGGGCCTGGAGACTAATTATTTGAAATATTGATTTCTAGATGGGAAGCTGCCAGATGGAAAGTGAGCAGTACGGATTCCCACGTCGCTTTAACGTTGACGCAAACCATATTTATTGAAAATCTAAGGCCAGTGAGCGTAAAATATCGCAGAATAAAACCAATTCATCGTGCATAGAAAACTTTCGATCTCGGGAGGAAGTAGTGTGAAGAATAGATCAGACAGCCATGTCAGTTTTCAGGAGAACAGATGGGGAGTTCTTCGGTATTCTGTGCCCTAATGGTCCGCCCGCTGTGCCAGCCGAGCATCCCCCGCGTAACGATCCACTATTAAAACCCATTCAACATGTGGACTTACCTCAAACACCAACCCGAGAAGGAACACCATAGCAACACAGGAAACAATATCTGCATGGTTCTGGATGACAAACTCATGGCTGAGCACCGGCGGATTTTTGTTAGTCTTTTTCCGGATCCCCATGTCGACTAGAATCGGTCCAACTTTTGCTTTTACGCAGCGCAGATACAGTCTTTTTTAACCAGATACTGTGATATTCTTCTATACGAAAACGCTCCCTCCTGCTTCCGACATGCACAGGGCCAGGCAGCGATTGAATGGCGTGTCACTCTTTTCCTAGTGGGAGGGTCCACAGAGAGAGCCGCTGCGCCTGACCAACGACACTCTTTACGCACAGCAGAGAAACAGCTGGGGCTCTCTGTCGCTGCCTAGAGGTTCGGAGTGTAAAGAGTATTTACTATATTTCACTGCCTGCAGATACTGAAGGTACAATATTTTCCATCATATCTGGCATCTCTTCAGGCAAAGCTGCCAGTTTTGGAGTGACCACGCCAGGTTACAGTTTTTCCACATGCTCAACATAGCTGCAACTAGTTTCCACTGTGGAGCAATTAGTTTGCAGAAGTTTAATTGGCTGAAAATTGATAAAAATCAGAATCAGTTTCAAACATACACGTTTAGATTCCCAAGACTTATAAAAGAAACCAGATACCACTTCAATATAATGAAGACACATGATTAGCTTGGCATTGCACACAAGCTGGAACCAGGGAGTATCAGCTTCCCTGGCCTTCATCCCATTTGTTTACTCATTGTTTAAGAATAAATTCTTTTATCCAATCATTCAAAAAGCCAACTGAAATGAAAACTGTAGTTTTATAGGTGTTTATACAGCCCACGGGACTATGGCTGCTCACTAACTGGTGGTCTCAGTGTGTCAACTTTCCAGGAAGTGAACATGCCTGTCCAAGAAATAGTCCATCACACATGCCCCTGTTTTTTGTCTCTAATATTTGCTATAGACCCAGACACTGGTTTAATGTTCTCATCTAATTCTCAGTGAAAATGAAAATAAGTATATTTCCCCAGTGTTAAACTATTTCTCTAATCAAAACATTGCAGACCAGGGACAGGTAGCATTCCAGCTTTGCTATGGATATTGTGATATATGTCACAACTTTCTTCTGACTTGCTCACATTGTAACTGAATGATCGGATTAATTTCAGGATTAAGAAATGCCTTGACTTATTTGAATACACATTGTGACATTCACCATAAAATGAATCACAGACTTAAAGTTAGATTATGTAAGTGTGGTCATACTTGGCACTTACACAAGTGTCGTAAGGACAGTCAGTAAGGCCGGCTAGCCAGGAATATCTAAGACCAAGTTTGCTAACATAAGTTAATAGTAGGTACCACACACTTTGTTGTAATTACTCTTTTATAGCTTACATAGTTTGGCTTAAATTGTGGGTGTTTTAAGCTTATAGTGTATCACTTTATGAAATGAAGTGCAACAAGGTTTTTATAATACAATAATAATAATAAACTTTATTTTTAGAGCACTTTTCAAAGCAAAAGTTGCAAAGTGCTTCCCATTAGTAAAATACAACACACAGAAAGAAATAAAAAAAAACTAAATAAAATAAAATAATGCACATTAATACAAAGCAACAATTTGACTTAAATAAAACTTATATAAAATCAGTAAAAGCTCTCTGGTAAAAATGTGTTTGAAGTAGTGCTGACAAAAGATACATTTTATTAAATCAGATTAATCACAGGGATTCTGTGGATTAATTTTAATTAATCACGATTAAATATCATTACTTTTTAATCTATATTGATCACATTTCATTTTGCATGAGGGTGGTTTGTTGCAAACTGGGTGATGTGTTAGCCGAAGTACTAGCAGTACTAATGTATGCTTCACGTTAATGTGGTAGTTTAATCTGAACGTACTTCGGTGAAAACAAAACCTCTTCCTGCAGAGTGTCAGTCAGCTGTTCTGTCTTGAGGTTTTTGTACTCAAATTTCCCATTGAGAAGGTCAATGTGCTGTTTATCTTCCATTTTTATCGGTTGGTTCTGGATTACCTGCCTGTTTTGCGTGACGGTGACTCCTCTTGGACAAACTGCCCAGAATGCATTGCCAGAGATGTTCAGAGTCATCCTGTGCTGCACATGGATTCATTGTGTTAAAATTATTAATCAGATTAATCATGATGATGGATTAATCAATGTTACTGCATTCATTTTGACAGCCCTAGTTTTAAGCAATGACTTTAAAGAGAGCACAGAATCAGCCGACCTGATGTCCTCAAGCATATTTATTCAAGACCATAGGTTTACCTCCTTACAGTAATTTGTCTGATTACAAGAACACTGCTGTGTGAGGTGTTGCGTCATCGTTCCCACCCTTGCAGGGTGTGTTCAGCTGTGTTCAGTGTGTCTCTTTGTATCATTTTTCAGCTGTAAAATTAAATAATGTGAGGGGGAATTCCAGGTATTTCCTCACTTGTTGGGTGTTTAAACCGAAAGTAAAAGTCTTCAAGTTCTAAAGAATACTGTGAATTGTGACCCAGTCTATCTCTCTCTCTCTCTCACACACACACACACACACACACACACACACACACACACACCCCTACACACACAGTTCTATTACGTAATGGCCATATTAGAGCAGGGTTGGTGAAGGTGGAGCCCGTCACAAGCTTGAAGGAAAGCGAAAGAGACGTGCTACATGCAGAACTGTTTGCTTCTGTGACTGCAGCTACCATCGGCCAGTGTACCGGTAAGTTAAAATACATTTCTTTATGTGGGAGTGTTTTTTTGTAAATGTGATCTCTTGTAGGATAACACAAACTGATAATTGTGTGTAATTCAAGATCTAATTTGTATAGAAGCTTATACACATAGTAACTTTAATACAACAACTTGAATCCAATAGTGGCTTTATTTTACCAAAGTGAAATGCACAAAGTACTGAGTCTGTCCTCATGATCATCTTTATAACCAATGAAATACATCTATATGAAAGCCATGTTGTAATAGAGTTGTTATTTAGCTATTTTGTGGATCAGTAAATAGTCTTACAATGTCATAAAACCCAGTTCTGTGAAAAATGTAACACAAATACAGTTTAAGTTAGGTAACAGTTCTCATTTATGACTTAACTACTGCTGTTGATAACTATTTATTATTCTACTGTTACATATGTAAGTATGCCATTTATCAACACGATGATAAAGTGTCTGTGACAGAGAGCAAAGTGCAGCAGCTGACTGTGGTCATACAAACAAACATTTAGTTCAGAGTGTGATGAATTTCAGTGTGCATGTTCTGAATTGTGTATTTGTAGTGATACTTTTACATCCATTTCTTTCTTTGGACTTTAATGACTTTATTTTTTTTTTTTTTACAGATTGAACAAAATGCCCCCTGGGATGCAGGAAACCATCCACAGCAGCTTTTCTCAACAACACCTGCATTTCTCTGACAACGAGGGAAACCTGTAACTCAACGTTTTTTTAGGGGCCACACAATGTTTCAGTCTGACAGTCAGTACTCCAAGCTGCGATGGTTATTAACCATTGCCGGACTCTTCTTGTATGTGTTTGACATCGGGACGGACATCGGACTGGCCGTGAAATATTTTCAGGAGAGACATTATGTGTGGTGTGGACTGACGGTGATGTTTGTTCTGGCTGGGCTGCTGATAACCCAGATCTTCAGCTACGCCTGGTACTGGGATGACCTGAGTGATGTTCTAATAAACCCGGAGGGAAAAAAGGACATATTAGGCATATCAAAGGTTGGACTTGCTGTCCTGCACATTTTTGGGATGGGCATCTTCATCAGGTATGCAGCTTTTCTAGACAACAACCCTATATGTGCACAATAACAGGAGCAGCTCATGTAGCTACAAAAAGGAGTGCCTGCATGCTGTGGCTCAAAATGTGCAGAAAGCTAATCTTGCACAATTGCATAGTATTATGGGATGTACAAACTGGAATAACCACATTTGTACTGTTCTGTACTGTGTGGTGTTAGGAAACAGCTGTGCAAATGCATTACTGTCTGTGCAGCAGCAAAAAAAATAGAAGAATGAAGATGTATTGCATGGTGACAACCTGTTTGACTTCATTGTGTCTCACATGTTTTCAGGTTTTTTCACCTGCTGATAAAGGGGTTCAGAGTGGTTTGGAGGACAAAAGAATCTCGTCCAGTGGAAGAGATAAGGGACGTGCACCACAAACTGTTCTGCATGGCTACAGATCTGAGCATGCTGAAGCTGTTTGAGGCTTTCCTTGAGAGTGCTCCTCAGCTCCTTTTACAGCTTTATATACTACTAGGCCACGATGAGTTCTCAGTCATGCAGTGTAAGTAGAGGAGGAAGGTGAGCTTTTTTCTGCATGTCCACAAACTCCCAGAATCATTATTTATACCAGCTGTTCTTCTCTTTCAGATTTCTCTGTAGCCTTCTCCTTCTTCAGTATTGCCTGGGCGTTGGTGGATTATCGCCGCTGCCTGCGCAGATCCCTCCCGCATCTCACAGAAATGCCCTCCGGCATCCCCACAGTAATCTACCTCCTCTACAAACTCTGTACCATTACCAGCCACATTCTCAGCTACAGCCTCCTCCTCATACTAAGCACGTACAGCACAGTAGCGCTCGTCGTGCTGTGGCTGCTGGGAACAGCATGGGCCCACCTGCTTCAAACCAACTTCTGCTCATCTAGATACCTTGAGTTTTTCTACCGGGCCGTCACTGGAGTCATCCTCACATTTACCTTTTTCAACGTGAAAGGACAGGACACAAAAGCTGCCATGATCATCTATTACATGATCTACTCTGTTATAAATGTTGCAGCTCCATTTTTGTTGGCTTTGTTGCAACCTGAGCTGCAGACGAGCATGTTTTTGCTGACGGCCAGTGGTTTAATCTTTGGAGGTTCATTGCTGGGGCTGGTGTGTCTCGTGTTGTACTACCTCCTTCTGCACCCCAGAGGAAAGCTGCGTGAAGCAGATGAGGTGGACGGCCTGGGAAAAGAAACAGAGACAATGAGAAGAATAGGGAACTTCTTACAACCTTAGGAGGTTCATTCAGATGTTTTTCTGAGGCTTGTTGGGGTGAGAGGTCAGAGACAAACATGCACAGACTGTAAACCTGAAACTACCTAACAATTTGATGACAAATAACTCATTGTATACTAATGCTGCTATCACTTATTTTTCTGTATTTAGAGCAATGGTTTACATTCTCATTACTGCTGCAAATGGAGTAAACAATTATTTAAAATGTCATTGAATGTAAATGTTAATCAAAATATATATATTTATTGTTATCATATGTTAAAATGAAGAAGGAATTGTATCTTGATATTTTTTGACACTGATATTATGTCAGCTGACTGATAACAGATGAAATAAAACAATGTTCTTAACTTTTATGTTGTGATACACAGACAAGATATAATAACGACAGTTTTTGTTCATATTGCAAGTATTATATCAACCATGCAGACATTTACACAGTCAGACCTCTCCGTCAAGCACCAGCTGAAGCTCAGTTATGATAAGGGACACTGCCACAGGTGGGTATTGTTTTGTTTTTTTTACAGTATGAAAACAGTGGTGTAGTCTACGTGATACGCAGGTATACGCTGTATACCTACTAGAAAAGGTCCAGAATTTAAATATAATCACTGAAAAATGCGCAAAGATACATCAGCATGGTTTTGTGACAAAACTTTTACTTTCCCATTCATTTTCTGTTAAGAAGCAGCCACTTTTGGACCATATGGCGCTTTTCCACTGGTACCCCCTCACCTTTTGAAATGAGTTGTTTTCAAGTTAGACCCTGGTTAAAAACGTGCTCTGACCATAGACTGTATAATCTTTATATACAGTCTATGGCTCTGACCACCCGGTCAGTCCAACAGCTGACGTTTTTAAAGGGGGGGTATTATGCTTTTTCCAGATATATTCCAATGACTATGTTACCTTAGGTTGATCTGTAAATGCTGTAAATAAAAAAACAACCTTTATGAAATTTGCCCTCGCATCATTCTGAACGTCTCGATATTGGACTCTGTCTCTTTAAGAGGCTCCAAGCCTTTCAGACACTCCCCCTTCAGCATGCTGTCCTTGACTTAATCACAACACTGCTTCTCCATGCCGTATTGACAACTTTCGCTGCGTTGTTTTGGAAAAAAAAGGTATTTTCTATCACGTTTGAGCGATGGCGACGCAAGATGTTGTACAGCCTTACGAGTACGATCCTGTGTCCGACCCGGAAAGTGCATTTTCTGATGAACCAGAGAGAATTCAGAGGCTCTTACAGGACGTGTCTGCACGGTAATTTCCCCCCTCCTATCCTAAGCATCACTTATAAATATAATGCAGAAACAACGTTTTGTATAGTAAAAAAAATAGATAACATTGTAAAGCTACGTTTTGTAAGCTACATGTTGCGGTGAAAAGTAGTCAGAAACGGGAGCTCCACGACGCGCTGTCCACCAGGTGTTTGCTAATTGCTGCTACCTCTGTGTGTTTGTTTTACGCGGGGGAGGGGAGCTGTGCTGAGACGGGAGCAGTGGGCGGTGGCTCGGCAGGTGACGAAAGGTCGGAGGCATTTCTAGGAGGAATG
>OOFC01042884.1:0-21944 GCA_900323345.1 Pseudochromis fuscus
AAGTATGCGCGCGCATTGTGGCAACGGAAGTATGGCGGCTAGCAAAGGCTTGTCAAGTTACTCTGGGTCATTATCAACAAAGTGGAGGACTATATACACACTGCAAACTGCACCTGTATGGCAGGGTAAGTATTATTGTGTGCTGATTTCACTTTCTTTGCTTAACAGAAATGAACATGAACTGCTCAGATAACTTAACTGTGATGTATTAGGCTTTTGCACTTGCCGGTACCCGTAGTTAATGACGCGTATAAACGGAAGGTTGTCATGGTAACAGTTGTTGTGGTGTTGACGAGATAAAAACGTTATGTACGATGAAGCTCGGTTGTCAAGCCTCGTTAATATAACATAACAATCTAAACTGCCAGTGTCCAATATAAAAATGATAACAGGCTGATGGCACCAAAACCGCGGCTAACGCTGCTAATGCTAACCGCTAGCTTCCACACTCACTAAGGAGTCTCCGCACAAGATAAAAAACACAACAACCAGACATTTTGATGGGCTAAATTTCCATGTGGTTCTTCCCAGAGAGGTGCAGACAATACCAGGTAAACAATGGGACATAGCACTTCTGTTGCCAAAATGCACACGCAGCTTCTTGATGACGTAGGCTGTAAATGGGATCCTGCTTGTTGTGGATACCTCAGGGTGGCTGATGATGGAGCTTAAATAACACATCATCTAAATTTGTTTGTTTTTTTTCCATATACATGATTCAAGCACACGAAGCGTCGATAGCAGCCGTAACCACGGGCATCACAAATGGCATAGATGGATGCTGGAGGTTTTTAATAATGAGAAAGCTAAGCTGCTCTCGCTGGCAGTTCATATTTCACTGAAAGGCTGCCATTGTTATCGGCGTGATCAATGAAATAACTCGTGGACCATAAAACAAAACAAAAAACAAGCTCAAATTTTTAGGCTGTAATCTGTCTGCCCAGAAGCCAGTTTAAAGATTCACACTGTTTTTATTTTGTGTGTAGAGCTTCCTATCGAGGCGACTGGAAAATAAAATAATCTCCACCAAGCTTGGACATTTCCAGCATCACGTCCGTGTTGACACCGAGAAAGAAGGTGGGTCCGATGTCTCTCGTCGTAAAACGGTGAGTGAACTCTTTCACACAAACTACACATGAATGATAAGGTCATGGTCAATAGCAGCGTAATCATCCAAACTGGAGATTGGATGTCTGTTTGTCTGACTGTCAAGAGAGAGTCATGCAGGGGGAAGCAAGTGCTCTCTACTGTGCAGGGAACAAGCTTAGGGCCTCATAGTGTATTACAGAGGGAATAACCCACACCGCCACCCCTGCTATCAAAATTGCTTGGGAGGAGATTGCTGCGGGAGGTTGTGTCTGTCTCCGCGTCCCGGTTCTATATTTTGTTCTCTGCCCAAGGTGCTTCACTGATCTCAGGCCAAAAGCTGTGTGAAAAATTCTGCCAACTCATAGAGGATGATAGCTAGAGGAGGGGAAATTCAACAATCCACCGCAGCGCTGGTGAAAAGGAGGGAGAAGAAGGGAGAGAGGGTGGTGGGGGGAAATGAAAAATGAACTGGAAAATGAGGACAGAACTCTAGTCCCTTATCTGCTCTTGTCGTGATGTTCTCCGCGATAAGTACCGCGTAAGTATGTTGTCAGGTCTGCTGAAACACATTACTGACACCACCACAAGTTCTGCGGCGGTCTTGCAGGACGCCGGCTAACCTTTCGATCCTTTGCACTTTTGGTTACTTGAGCTCCTCCACCAAAGGTTTTTTTTTTTTTGATGGTTGTGGTAGTGGAGAGTCCTTGTGGTTAGAGCCACTGTCTTGAAACTGAAAGGGCACGCCGTCAGTCTTTGCAACAGCCATTATACATCCATCAGTAGGCATGTGTGCTGTCAACGTGTGCCTGAATGCCTACCTGCTCACTCAGCGTAAGTCAGCCTATATATAACAGTGTCAGCTGCCAAAAATGTAAATAATAAATATGGTCTTTGTTAATTAATTAGATTATAGATTGGTGTGCAATGCTATTTACAAAAATCATTAGTCAAAAAAAAGTTAGTGCTACATGACTGATTTGATAAAAGCCACTTCTGGTGGTTCCATAACCATTTTTCTTTGCGTTTTGCTGTGACCTTGTTTTTCTCAGCGGTGGCCTTAATATGACTGATATGGATTCACACTCAAACAGCTGCTCAGGAAAAAAAGCCATAAACCCAAAGCTTCTCTTAGAGGTCCTGGGAGACTTGATGATTTTTGTTATGCTGTTGAGTAGTTTCCTCTTAAGTGCATGTGCACTCAGAGTCTGAAATATACAGCACAACATCAAATTATTTGAAGGCGAATGTTATCTTCGACAACCTAAAATGTAAGTACAATGTTTCATTTCCTGCACTGTGGCACATTTCAAAGAGCCGTTTTGTCTAAAGTCAGGAGAGATTGAAAACCATTTACTTCCATGCAATGCCCTGCTCAAAAAGCTTGCCTGTGCAATATGTCTACATGGCAAAGCTGCCATCACTCTACAAGACATCAGCATTTCCCTGCCATACAAGTGTAGCTTTCTTGTTTCTGTTGTTTGTTTTCTAAAGTGGAGCGGAGCTTACCTAAGCAAAAGTCAATATGGATTATGGTTTTAGCTCCTCCACACAGATGTGTCTATGACACATGTAACAATGTTCTTACTGACAATTCTTGCACATCATGAAAGCTAAATTAACAACATGCAGGCGTCTTGTTTTACATGGCCACACAGGGAGATTAAAAGTGAAAAGCTGCCAGTCTTTATTTAATTATACCTGTTTTTAATTCTGTATTTATTCTACATAATAAAATACTAGAAATTAACAGAAGAGACAAATGAAAACAGACTTATTGGCCAAATGGTCTTCAATTCATGATTATATTTCAAATTGATTTTTGGTTTATTCATCTATGTCATGATGTGGGTTTCTGTTCTGTGTATTTCTAGTTTGGTTTTCCTGGGTTCTTCTGTTGTTTTTTGTGATTTATTTTCTTGTGATTGTTCTATGGTTGTCATGTCCTCTTAGCTTGGTGTTTCTTGTCCTGCGTGTTTTCAGTGTTTTCTGTTTTGTCACTTCCTGTTTTATTTTGAGTCTCGTCTCTTGTGTTCTTGTTTCCTGTTGATCACACCTGTGTTGTTTGTCTCGTCTGCCACAGCCTTCCCTGATGGTCCTCTCCACCTGTGATCCATTGACCCTCATTACCCCAGTGTATGTAACCTCCTGTGTCTCTTTGTCTTGTGCTGGTTCGTTGTCTTTCGTCATGTGTCTTACCTCTAGTGGTTTATGTCTGGGATCACTACTCGTTGTTTCTGCTCCAGGGTTTTGGCTTTTCTTGGGTTTTGAAGTTTTGGTTTCTTCCAGTAGTTTTGTTTTTTTGAAGTTTCGGTTTTGACAGTTTTTGAATGTTTTGGATTTTAGTTTGTGTTAGTATTTTTTCCTGCCATTTTGTGCAGCGCCTTCAGTTTTCTTCTTTTATTAAAGACCTTTTTGTTTTATTTGAAGATCTGCATTTTGGGTCCTGTTTTCTCCTCCCACCTCCCTGACAGAACGTTTTTTGTTTGAACGTCGCCATGTTTTTTTTTTGGAGTGACCATATTTTGATATGAAGGGATGAGTGAGGAGGCGGGTCTAACCCTTGAACCTGAGGACATTTCCCAGTGTGTATGAGATTCAAGTTCAGGTCATATCTCAGACCTGAAAACATCAATAAAACTTCATTACGTCAAGACAAGAGCCATCAAAGAGGATTTTTTTTGTAACAGAACTACAAGTGACAGTCCACAGGCATATTAAGGAAACAGTAATACACCACTTAATCACACACATCTATTATCTGAGCTGCCCCACACTTCAAAACCTGGTGATAAATGACACTTTTAAGCCTGTTTTCCCCCCTAAGTGTCTGTACTGAGTGAGTTTTTGCACATAAAGTCCCACCTCCCCATTGCTCTTTCAGTTTCACGCTGCCACAGCTGTGATGCTTTGTATATGACACACGAGGACAGAGTATAAGCAGTGTATCAGTGTCGGTCCAGGTGGCAAACAGGGACACGTGGTTTGAGGCAGACAAAATAACACAATTACTCACGCAGTGCTATCAGCGCGCCTCAGGCTACATCAAAGCCGCTTCGTGAACAGCGTCAAATTGAATGTAAAGGCCAAAACCTCGAGTCTTCAAAGAGAGCGTCGTAATGTCTTAACTTTATCACGCCGAGGTTTATTAGCTTTGTTTGAGGGAGAGAAACAGAATGAATGCGTTTGATGTTTGTAAAGGAATTAATGGGGTTTAGCAGAGAGTTTATGTGCGTGACTTTCAGGGGTTAGCTGAGGTTTCTCCTCCTCAAGACTTTACAAAAAGTGTGCGTCTGTGTGTGTGTGATTTATTGTGAACTATCAGCTTGTGAAATATTTGGGAGGACACGCTGATGTTTTTATGGAAACGAGTGATTGATTTTGACAGATGTGGCCACAGAGTTAATTAGATAATAATTAACCACTCAGTTACTATGATGCTCAAGTTCACACAGTCAGCGGGACAAAGGCGGGGTTTAAAGTATGATTCAGAGAAGCTAAATCTTTGTGGTACTGCTGCTCCTGTGTGTGTGTGTGTGTGTGTGTGTTTGTGTGTCGTGTCCAGGCATGTCCCAGAGCCCTCCCTCCTAATGTGCATGATCTCTCTCCTGGCCCTCCTCCTCCTCCTCATCTCCCATTTCCACTGGAGTGCTGCTGTGTTAGAGGACAACTGGTGTTTACACTGACTCCTGCACAACAAGGCAGAAGGAGCTCGCTGAATGGGGGAATATTCAGTTTGACATGGTCCAGATCTGCTGTCTTTTTTTTTCCCTTTTTTTGCCCAATGGGTCACATCCTTATTACATGAACTCTCGAGGAGCCGCTGACACATTCACACACGGCCTCACGCGGTCATATGGAAACTTCTGGTGGTGACACAAGGTCAGGAAATGTAAGATCCTCCCGCTCATTCGCTGAGCAGGTCCAGCTGGAGGAAACCTCTCTCTTCACACCAGGATGTTCCCGGCAGAGATCTGACTCCTGTCTAACCGAGGAGCTTTCCCCCAACCTTTGATTAACCAGAAGCTCACTGAGCTCCTGGGGGATGTTTAACAGAGTCCGTGTTGATCCTCCTCTCTTTGCGTAATCGCGAGGTTACCGCTGGCCTGGATATCAGGAAATCCCCTTATGGAACATTGTATGTGCGATCTGCGGAGGATTTGCCGTTTGCATCCAGCAGATCAGGCTTTAATACGAGTCAGGGGGTAAGCGGGGACAGTGTGTTAGTGATGCTGCTGATGGAGGCGACTCAGCAACGTAGTCCCCGCCCTGGTCAGGTATGACCCAGACCCCCAGCCCCTCCTGGAGCTCTCTGGACAGGTGAGTGTGCAAGAGTAAATACAAAGATCACTCAGCTTGAAACACATGACTCAAAATGTTTCAGTCCCTCCGGGAGGATTAAAGTGATCTCTAAACAAAATATAGGATTTAGCAGCACATGTTTTGATTTGCTCTTATCCTTGTATTTTGGGTTTTACTGAATTTTGAAAGGTAGCTAGCATCTACATGAAATGCATGCTGGGATTAGGCTTACTGCTTTCTAGTAGGGAGATGCAGGATAAATATGAAAGTGTAGCCAGGAGATGATAAGCTTGGATCAGTGTAGAAACTGGAAACAGCGAACCTTGCTCTGTCCAAGTGCAGTATTTTATTTTTACACTTTGACACTTTCTGTGTGTGGATTAAACAAACAACGTTGTGCTAGTGGGAGGGTTTTGTTAGCTAAGGATACATGAGTTTCAAGTTTCCCATTTAACTTCCTGCAAAAAAAGTGCTTTTCCCAAAAATATCCAGCTATTTCTTCAAGTACTAGCAGAATTACAGTAAAAGTAAAAGTTTCCTTTGAAATTTTACCCAAGTTATTGTACATTTTTGTCTGAGCAGCAAAATGTAATCAAAGATAAAAAACCAGCCCCTATCATTGCAATACTGCTTCTGGTATTATATGTGATTATTAACATGTGGAAATGCAGTTCTGCATTGTGTAAATAAACTATGGATCCACACATTGCAATCTGCACATTGATTGAGTTGTAACACGTTCTGCAATTGAGAAGTTACCAAACTAAGGCATTAAGCAAGCTGGTAGGTCTAAAAGTAATGGTTAATTAATTTAAATAGGCAGCTAAAAACTGATTGTTAGCTATTAGTTAGCAGTTGAACTATTAAAACAATAGTTAGAAGTAATAAGCAGTTGAAAGATTTCATGCTAGCAAGCAAAAACTTCTGTTTTTCTACTTTTTGCCTTATATCTGAAACTAAGATGTAACTAGGAACTATTTCTGTGAGGTAATAAAAAACAATATTTACATCATGTTCCACCACTGATTTGTGTTACCACCTAAAGTAGGTTCATCCAGTCAAGATCGAAAATAGTTTTAATCTATGCTCGTGTTTATCTTCTCTATTTGTTCCCGTCTGTCTTTGTTCTGTTGTAATATTTGCTTAGATTGTACAAAGCTCTGCCCCCTGGCAGTTTAAAAAAATGAATGCAGTGCACGCCTATAATTAGAGTTTACTGCTTCATGTGTACCAGCCTTACCTCGGGTTATGGGAGCTAATTCATGCGGATTAACGCTGCTTTATTCTCGGTTGTGTGATTGTTTTGTGCTGTCGTGGATGTTTAACTTACGTTTGGTGTGGGTGAATAGGACACGCCTGCTTGTCGGTGCATGTGCGTAAATAGACAAATGAACACATGTCAACCGTGATATGGGCCTGTAGTTACAGCGTGGCCTGGGTTTATGAATCAGTTTTCATGTCCTGTCTGAGACCTCCCCTCCCTCTTGTTTATAAGTGTTTACATCTCCTCCTCTTCTGCTGAGGAGGCCCGGTCTGAATCATGTCTTTTCCCCCCAACCTGTGTCCTCTCACTGGGACAACAATAAGGGCAGCACCGCCCCCGCCCTAACCCCTGCGCAGCCTTAAAAGGCTTCCCCAGCTGGAGTTTTTCTTGATGATGAGTGCTGAGTGTTTATTACCGAACGTCCTGCTCTCCAAACATTTTTCTCCCTGAGTGTGGCCGCCCCTCCTCCTCCTCCTCATCCTCCTCCTCCTGATCGGTTATCACACAGCTTGGCACGCAGACACTGAAAGAGCAATGTGAATGCACTTTTATTGAGTTTCGATGTAACACACACACACACACACACATACATACACATGAGCATTTCAGGTCAACTACTGTGGGAACGTGCAGCAACATCTGCTTCTTTTTCAGAGGGCAGCGAGTTGTGTAAGGAAACATGACAGTATTTGTCATCCTGCCTCTGTAAACTGGGATTACCATCAATCTTAGAGATGGAGGACAGATAAATTACAAGACAAGAGTCTGATGTGTTGACATGTTGCACAAGAGACGACTGTTTATTCACTTGACCTGTAGCTGTACAAGTCGTGACCCGTATCTCATCGTGAGTCTTCGTCATCAAACCACTTTATCTTCATCTAGATTAGCTGCTGTCGTTAATCTCAGTGCAATCAACAGGATCTAGTTGAGTACATTTTGTTGTAGGTATTACATAAGTTTCCATTCACCCCACATGCCCCACTCAGTCTTTCCCACACTGCTTTATTTTTCCATCTTTTTACAACTTTAGTCTATTTCAGTAAATCCTAAAGAGCCTTATTCTGCTTTTCCATGTTGTGTGTTCATACTGCACATGGTCAAAGTTTCACATCAGGAGGTAAAGGGATGTTCCAGTAAGAAAAATAAGACTGAACACATACTCCAGTTCTCCTCTCCTGAACGTTATTAGATTTATTCACTGTACATGTACTGCAGCATATAAATAACTGCCGGTGCACGGTGATACTGTGCAGTTGTTAACATTGTGTTAGCAACATTACCAAACACAGACACCCTGCTGGGATGTTTCCTGTGGTGAATGCTGGTGCTGTCAGCTTTCAGGTTGTGGATCAGATTCAAACATGTTGGAGTTGATTTGAAAACTTTGAATTTAAAGTCAACAAAGTTCATTATTTTGTTTACAGTCACCTGTTGAAGAGTCGGGTTCCACCTCCTGTCAGTCTCCCTGATCAGCAGCAGTTAGCCAATCAGCAGAAAGTGAGCTCTTGAGAAGGGAAACAGGATGAAATAGTACTGCGTGAATGGAGATAAATAAGGACTTATTTTCAAAGTCTATGAAAAACAACTACTTTATATTTAGACTATAAATATAAAGCTGTAAATGAGCACAATAGGTCGTCCTTCATGGCTCAGTTTGTAAGCTAATCCCCAACAAGCAGCTACAAGTTCAGTCAAATAACAGCCTTTCACTTTGGACATTGTCATTGCAATGGAAGCACATTAATGATAACCAAGTTCTATGAAGTGTCCCAGTTTGACATTTTCTTTAATGATCTGGCACATTAAATAGAAATAATGCAGTTGTTACTGGTGTTATGGATCCTACCAGTGCTTTCCCTACTGTGAAATATCTTTTGGGAAAACACACAGCAGGTGCCACAATTTATTATAAACCTCTTTAATGTCAAACAAACAAATCAGGTTTTTCTTTTTTATTTAATCTCACAATAATGGACTGTGCAGTATTTTCCAGATGTATTTTTTTTCCCCACAGTGCATACACATGTATTTATTTTCTTTCTCCCAGAGTGCATACATATTCGTACATATTTATTTAACTGACTCAAAGAGAAACACATACACCTGCACCTGTGCAAATGGGAAATAAACATGTATTGTATCCTAACCAGACTCTGTCCTCTCTCCTCTCAGGGGTACGGCCGACTGGTTCGGGGTGAGCAAAGACAGCGACAGCACCCAGCGATGGAGGAGGAAGAGCCTGCAGCACTGCAGCCATCTGTACGGGGGTCTGAAGGCGCAGGTGATGAGGGAGATGGAGCTGCACAGCCAAGACAATCTCTCCCTGGCCAGCACTGAGACCCCTCCTCCCCTCTACCTCCCACCCCTCCACCCCAGCCACCACCACTATGGCATGCAGAGGGTAGGCCCGCACCAGGGGGCACGTTAGAGGGATGGAGACGTAGATGGGACAATCACTCATCCTTTTCCTCATCAGCTTTTCTTCCCTCACTCTTTCCACCTTTTTTCCTCCTTTTACAGCAGATCTTTGGCGCTTGCTTCGCCTCTTTGCTTTGTCATCTTGCCAAGGGTTCAGTTGATGGCTTGTTGACGACTCATACTAACTTACATCTGATTGAGCATAATAACTACACCATATGACAAAGATATTAATTCTCTATCTAATTCTGACCCAGTGGTTTACAAAACAATAAAAATACTGTACATCCAAACTAATAAGCCTCCACAATTCATTCTTAGAGGATTTCTCTGTAATCGCTCGTAGCACGTTAGCATGACCGCTAAGTGGTGGTTGCCCCAGGATGCAGCTGTTTTAGCAAAGCATGCAAATTCAGACAAACCTTTGGGCTTGCTGTCAGATCTCATTTCAAAGTCTTCACAAAATCGACTGTTGCATGAAGCAAGTGAATTTAAAGTATAATTGAAATAACAGATTTTCTAACACTCATTTAGCAAAATGCTGCTTCACCTGATACATCATCAATCTAACCCTGGTTTAGATGTGAGTAATGTCTATCCTTGTTGTTCACTGTTGTGTGTGGCTTAATAATTGTGCACAATAAAACGGTGTGGTGAATCAACACGTACGTACTGTGTGTGTGTGTGCTTGTTCGTGTGTGTGTGTGTGTGTGTGTGTGTGTTATGTGCAGATCGTAGACCCCCTGGCCCGGGGTCGTGCCTTCCGCATGGTGGAAGAGGTAGACGGCTTCAGTGTCCCGCACACTCCCATCACACCCGGCACTGCATCCCTGTGCTCATTTTCCAGCTCCCGCTCCGCCCTCAACCGGCTGCCACGGCGACGCAAGCGAGAGTCTGTCGCGGTCATGAGTCTCAAAGCTGCAGCAGCGCTAATGAAGGTGTTTATTTTTTGTTCATACACCGCTTTGCAAAATCTGTCCCTGCAGTTTGAATTTCTAGTTTTTTTTTTCTGCATCATGTGAAAGAGTCTGAGAAAACCTGGACCTGATGTAACACCTACACATATGTGGATGGGCTCTGATGTTTTGAGTGTGTTCATGTACATGTTGGGGTGTTATGTAAGACAAGAGCTCAGCTTGGCTTATTGAGGATTAAATGAATATGTTACAGTGGCGTGCAGATGTCTGTCTATATGACTCACTTACTACAGACACACACAAATAGTATCTGTGTGTGTGTGTGTGTGTGTGTTGTGCGGGAGCCTACTGGTGGAGTTTCTCTAGCAGATGGTCAACAATAATACATGGTGAATGCTCAGCTATCAGCTGGATTGAATTTTCCAGGAGAGTAGATTTAATCTAGTAACAAACTGTAGCTGCTAAACATCAGTCACTGAGAAATGAAACAGCTCCTGTTCTCTTCTACCAGACCTTATATGAATTCATCATGGTCTCATTTGCTATGATAATATCACAGTGATGGAGTAGATGTGTGAAATGCTGAATATATTTAACCCTTTAATGGTTTGTGTGTCTTGGGGGATACAGTCATTTGAGTCAGGTCATGTGATTCAAAGATAAAAAATTTTAAAATCTCGTAATTTGGATCAAAATCCAAAATGTCTGTGAACACATACACAGGCTGTGTCGTACATGTTATTTATTCAAGTTTATAATTTTCTAGGAGGGGTTTGTTTGAGAAAAGTTTTTTTCAGGAGGTTTTGTACATTCCTGGAAAAACAGTGACACACATTTTTATCAACTTTGATATTCAGTCTGGTGTAAAAGGGGGGATCTCCTATAGATATAATTGTGAGGTTTTGATATTCAATACACAAAATATTAAAGAAATTTTTTTGTTTACACTCTCTTAAACCTGCATCTTAAATGTAATTTGGAAAATAAAGATGCAGAAGATATAATAAAGTTTAGTCCAGGTACATCAGAAAATAGAGTAAGGGTTAAGTAACATTACTGATATAAATCAGTTTAGAAATATTCGCTGTACATCTGGCTGGTGATGATGTTAATAACATACGTGTGATTGTGTTTGTCAGGGTCGGACGTTAGGCGACAGCACCGCAGGGCGGAGTCGCAGGCGGAGCTTCATGCCTCCCAGTTTCTTTGAAGACGACACTGTGGATTTCCCTGATGATCTGGACACTTCTTTCTTCACCAGAGTGAGCAGTGGACACACTTCAACAACCACTGAACCCATGAGCAGTATATGAAGACTCCACTTTAGTTATCGGCATTTACTCTTAAATGATTTAAGATTCAACTATTAACTAATTACAGATTTACTGAACTGAATTTGAATGATGTCAAACTTCATTAATTGATCTTGTTGCTCTTGAAACTGATTGATTAGCTTCTGTTTTGAACTCTTACTGACTCAGTTTTCATGTTTGCAGGACGGCCTGCAGGACGAGTTGTCCAGCTATGCTGACGAAGTTTTTGAAACGCCATCAGAGGCCGCCCTTAAACAGCTGGATGAGAGCGAGCTGACTGGGAGCGCGCTGGATAAAAACGAGCTGGAGAGGACTCATCTTATGCTGTTGGTTTTTATTTTTCAGTTATTCATAGGAAAGGAGATGCAAGGAGAACTAAACCAGCAACCTTTGATGTATATTTACTGTAATGTCATATCATATATGTCTCACTTATCTGTCGCTGCAGGCCTTTAGAGCGGGGGTGGCGTAAGGCAAAAGACGGCTCTGTGGTCCAACCTAAAGTGCGCCTGAAACAGGAGGTGGTGAGTGTCAACGGCACTCAGCAGCGAGGACAGAGGATCGTGGTTCCTGTTAAGAAGCTGTTTGCCCGGGAGAAGAGGCCGTACGGGCTGGGGATGGTCGGCCGCCTCACAAACCGGACGTACCGCAAACGCATCGACAGCTACGTCAAGAGGCAGATCGAAGACATGGACGATCACAGGTGATTTCCTTTTCTGTCCACTGAGGTAAACTCATACACAGCTGGGGGTAAATGTTGCAATAGAAGAAACATCAGCTTGTCCCTTCTCTCCTCTCCAGGCCTTTTTTCACCTACTGGATCACATGTGTCCATCTGCTCATCACCATTCTGGCCGTCACTATCTACGGCATTGCCCCTGTGGGATTTTCACAGCATGAAACTGTGGACTCTGTAAGTATATTTCACACTCTTTGGTTTGTTGTAGGGGAATCTTTGAATAACGTAGTGCATTTTTTTTTATTTCTGAGGTGTTGAGGAACAAAGGAGTTTATGAAAATGTGAAGTTTGTGCAACAACAAAACTTCTGGGTGGGTCCGAGCTCTGTAAGTATCTTCAGTCTACTAATTATAAAATGCTGCTTTTGGTGTGTGTGGTGTGGTGGTTTCAATAAGAAAACTTTGCCCACTTACAATACCTTCGCAGCCCACCAGGGGGCTGTGGTCCACAGGTTGGGAATCACTGGCCTAAAGCAAACGATAAGTGGTTGAAATATGTAGCGAAATGGTTGAAGAATCCAATAGTTTGGATGCAAACTTGACCAAACTCAGTTGTATGAAAAAATAGTGTAACTGAATTATAATGCATCATACAACATATAATAATATAGTAACAGGGCTGTGATATAGACCAGCACCAGAACCTGTTGTAACATGAACCCCTCTGTGCTGCAGGAAGCGCTGATTCACTTAGGAGCTAAGTTTTCGCCGTGCATGCGTCAAGATGAAGAGATCCACAAACTGATCCAGGAGAAGAGAGAGAGAGAGAGGGAGTCCGGCTGCTGCGTGAGGAACGATCGCTCCGGGTGTCTGCAGACTCTGCAGGAGGAGTGTTCGGTCAGTGAGGCCATCGGGACACACTCTGCATTCACATGGATGCATACCACCTGGATATTACTGTGTTTTTATATAGAACCTCTGCTCTAGTAAACAGCCGTACTCCAAACTTTGTGCTTTCATTTCAATCCATTTGCTGACTAGTGCTGCATTCCTGTCAGTGGCAATAACTTTGTACAAAAGCTCTGTTTGAATGTGTTTTTTGCTTGTATTTGCAATATTTAATAATTTATTTGATATTTTAGTTGTTTATTAGTATTTTAGTATCTTGATGTTCAGCTTTTATATTCTACTTTATCATATTTTTAGTGTATTAGTGACTATTATTTTAAAGATATGCTGTTTGTCTTATTTGTTTAATACCATAACCTGCTGCTGTAACAAAAAAAAATCCCAATTTGGGATCAATAAAGTACATCCATTATCTGTAGAATATCAGATTAGATATTTTTTGTATTTTTTGAATGCACAATACGCGTAAATATCTAATTGTCCTGTCTCTTTTTGTCTGCAGAGTACCCTGGCCGTGTGGGTGAAGTGGCCTCAGCATCCCAGTGCTTCGTATTTGAATGGTGAACTACGGCAGTATGGTTCAGTCTGCCATCAGGACCCCAGGTAATATGTTGTGATTTAATGGACCAAGACTATGATTTCAGTGACAGCGCTCTACCGATAAATGTCAGATTTCATGTTATTTCTTTGTTGTTGGTTTTGTAGGATTTGTCTGGAGCCGGCCTCAGTTTCACCTCATGAGTGGCCTGATGACATCACCCAGTGGCCGGTGAGTGCAGTGACAGTGAAGGGAGTGTTTCTAAAAGCTGGCTACGCAAGATAATAATTAAATCCGAGGGGAAGTTCAGATGCACAATCGCCTCCTTGTATTTCCACCATCGTAAAACTAAATGCTGTTGCATAACTTTCCCTTGTGGTTACCGTCTGCAGGTTTGTACTCGGTACAACTCTGGGAACCACACCAACCTTCCCCACATTGACTGCACCATCACCGGCCGGCCCTGCTGCATCGGAACCAAAGGACGGTAAGGATCAGGGGGTGGACTACTTTTATTTTCCAGGAGGCGGGTTTGACTGTTTTGTGTTTTAGATTTTACATAGTTGGTGTTTTTACCATCGTTTTTAATGTTAGGACAGAAAAAACTCTCGATCCACTTCTCACTTAAATCATATAGTTTTTATAAACACCCAGTTTTATGTGGCTTGCAATTTAAATCCTAACTAGAATTGTTTTTCTGAGTTGTTGACAGTGAAGAAATGTATTTTATGTTTTAGATGTGAAATCACTTCCAGAGAGTACTGCGACTTCATGCACGGCTACTTCCACGAGGAGGCAACACTCTGCTCTCAGGTACAAACACCTTTTATTTTAAAACATTACTGCTCCAGGTGAGGCTCGAACTCACAACCTCGGCATCGCTCTGCAGGTCACTGTCTTATAAGTACCGCGCGCTGACCGATTGCGCCACTGGAGCCTGTAGGAAGCTCTCCATTGAAAGGAGTTTGGCCTGAATTCAACACTTCTGTGTCCCTCCACAAGGGGGCAGACTGTCACCGACTGATCCCACCTGCAGCCCTCACAGTTCATCTCTCTCCTCCTTGTCCCCTGCAGGTGGCCTGTATGGATGATGTGTGTGGTTTGCTGCCCTTCCTCAACCCAGAGATCCCGGATCAGTTCTCCAGACTCTGGCTGTCCCTCTTTCTTCATGCTGGGTAAGAACAAGCATCAGTGAAACAGATGTTCTTGTGTGAAATAAAACAGTTGACTTTTCTAAATCACAGGTCAGTTAAAACTATGGATTATATAATTACTTGTGGTCCTCTGCGTCTGCAGGATCCTGCACTGCCTGGTGTCAGTGTTGTTCCAGATGACGGTGCTGAGGGACATCGAGAAGCTGGCCGGCTGGCTGAGAGTCTCCCTCATCTACATGCTGAGCGGCGTCACTGGCAACCTGGCCTCCGCCATCTTCCTGCCCTACAGAGCAGAGGTACAGGGTAACTGCTTATCAGATGCTGTGTCCCATAGAGTTAATTTCATTTGGTGGCTCCAACAACATCTGGTTTCCTTTTTTATTCTCCTCTCCCAGGTGGGACCTGCTGGCAGTCAGTTTGGCGTCCTGGCCTGTCTGTTTGTGGAGCTGTTTCAGAGCTGGCAGATCCTGGAGCGACCATGGCGGGCGTTTGCTAAGCTGCTGGCCATCTCAGTCTTCTTCTTCTCCTTTGGTCTGCTTCCCTGGATCGACAACTTTGCCCACATCTGTGGGTTTGTGTCGGGGTTCTTCCTGTCCTTCGCCTTCCTGCCGTACATCAGGTGGGTGAAGGAACAAATGCTTGTAGGTCCTGGATGTGCTGAGGTCACTTTAGATCACTGGTCATGCCCCCCTTTGATGAAGGAAACATTTTCAGCTCCAACATCCCAACAAAATATCAATGCAATGCCTCAAAAATTTAACTTTTATTGAAAAAAGTAAAAATTGCAACTATTCTTCTTTAAAACTCATAAAAATAACATAAAATGTGCAATCACTTATTTAAAACAATAATAATTAAGTTCTTTGAGGGCAAAGACATTTTTTTTAAGTAGTTTAACATTAGCAGTGAAACCCAGAGCAGGATAGTCCTCGTCATGTTCTCTCATCTTGGGCTTAGTCCTCATTTCCTAGTCCTCATTTCCCTTTATTCTAGATGTACTTGATGCGTTGCCTATTTTTGTTTTTGCCCCTGTAATGGATCTCTTCATTTTACAGACAGAAGACCATATCTGGGTCTGTCCCTCTTTCCCAGCTCATTTTGTTTCTTGTGTCACCCCTAAATGAGTCCTCTGATATTCACAGTAGTTCTGTGCATGTGCAGTATTTTATTGACAAAAAAAAAAGGCAAGGCCGTTCTCACGCTGTCCCGTGATGCTCACCGTTCAGGACACGCCCCACAGGTTGAGAACCACTGGTTTAGAGAGATCCTCTTTTACTTCAGTGGTAACGAAGGTTTTTTATTGTTCCTCCTCAGCTTCGGCCGTTCTGACATGTACCGAAAACGAGTCCAGATCTGCGTCTTCCTGCTGGTCTTCCTGGGTCTCCTCTCCGCTCTGGCCGTCCTCTTCTACGTCTACCCTGTGAAGTGCGACTGGTGCGAGTACCTCACCTGCATCCCCATCACAGACAAGTTCTGCGAGAAGTACGACCTGAACGCTCACCTCCTGTGAACCTCAGCCTGCAGGGGAGTCAGCTGGACTGTTTCTGCGCTGATGTCAGACCGAGTCATGACGTCTGGACACGGTGCTGCAACAAACAGTGTTTCAGGATCTTCTGTGGACATGTGTATTGTTGAGAACTGCTACAAGAAGCTGAAAGGTTGTGCATGAGAGCCTTCAGGCATTAGACAAAGAATATCCACGTGCATGAGAACAATGTAAAGTTCACTGAAAAGGACTAACGGTTGATTTATGTGTGGCTGATCTCTAGCTGGGCTAATCGATGACCAGTCACACTGGAGGACGGTTACAACTGTTACCTGCCAAATTATTTACCTCGCCTCTGTTGTAAAACTGACCTAACAGCTCCCACTAGTGGCCAAAAGGAACTTTACAACCTGAGACAGCAGCAGAGGATTTTTTTGTACTTTTTTACTGTTGTTCAAACTGTTCTTGTCTTTTTTCTGGATGTTTTTAGAGTTAAAACTCACAAGGAAATGAGGCTCTAAAATCCTCAAATGTGCCTTATTGACACACACATGCACACACATACACACACACATTGTCTTTTTGTGCCATGTATGTGTCAGCAGCTTCTGGCATTAACCTCTATAGAAACTGCTTCTCACAAATCAACTAAACCATGTAAAATATGTTTTTACTTAAGTATTTGTTGGCTGGATTGACATTTTGTTTACTTGTTTACCACTCTGAAAACCTTTCCGCTGCAGCCTTTAATGCACTTCAGTCACAATTTTTATTTTTTTTTATTCACCCTGTTTGTTATCTGTAAGAAAAACACTTGCAGGTGAATCTGCTCCATTGTGAATAGCTCTTACAGAAGTGGATTTGTATGAGTGTGTGTTGTTTTTTTTATTATTAAAGATGGTGGCGTTTTAGCTACCTGACAATAAACACAACTAGACACAAAGCTCGTGTGTGTTGTCTGATCGCAGAGGACATTTACAGGAGGTCATGTGGTCCAGGTGAGGCTTGAACTCACAACCTCTGCATTGCTCGGGGGGCCTTTGTCTTTTAAGTACTAACTTGTGCCTCAGTAGTAAAGTGTATGGAGTCCCGTTTGGGTCAAAATTAAACTAATAAATAATTTCATTAAAATGAAACACTTATCCATCCTTGTGAAATATTTCCTAGTATTATGAAAGATTTACCCATTTTTTTATGAAATATAATTTTAATTTCATCCTAGTTGAATACATAATAGTTTATTTCAGAATGGCTTTTTATCAAAGAATGGTGTTGCTGGAGAAGGGTCAACAAATAAGCATGCAGGTCCAACCACTACTCCCGCCCACTGGCAAAGTGCCATTCTTACATGAAATCTCATACTTATGATATAAAATGCTATTCTGAAAAACACCAGTCCTAAATAAAACTCCATAGATATTTCATAATCATGGGAAACATTTTATAATAATTAGTGCTGTCAAAGGATTAACATTTTTAATCCGATTAATCACAGGGTTGCGGTGGATTAATTTTGATTAATAAAGATTAAATATTACTCTTTAATCTATATTAGTTGTGTTTCATTTTGCATGAGGGTGGTTTGTTGCATGCTGGGTGATGCGTTAGCTGAAGTGGTAGCAGTATGTGCTGATGTATGCTTCACGTTAATGTGGTATTTTAACCTGAAAGTGCTTCGGTAAAAAGAAAACTTCTTCCTGCAGAGTGTCAGTCAACTGTTCTGTCTTGATTTTTTTCAATTCAAATTTCCTATGGAGAGGACTAACGTGCTGTTTAGCAACTTGCACTTGCAATGTCTATTGGTTGGTTCTGCTTCCTGTCACCACAGGATTAACTGCCTGTTTGTGCATGTGTGACGACAACTCCACTTGGACAAACTGCCTGAAATGTGTTGCCAGAGATGATCAGAGTCATTCTGTGCTGCAGATGGATTAATTGTGTTAAAATTATTAATCAGATTAATCATGATGATTGATTAATCTGTGTTAATGCATTCATTTTGACAGCCCTAATAATAATGGATAAGTATTTCATAATAATGAACTCATATATTTCATAATAATGAACTCATATATTTCATAATAATGGACTCATTTATTAGAAATTTGAACCATAGCAAGGAAGACAACTAATAACAGCAGTAAATAAATATTTTGTTGCTTGTTTGTTGTTTGTCTGTCAACATTACGAAAAAATGATGGAACACATCAAGATTAATTTTTTTCCCAAGAAACTAATTATTAAATTTTTCCCAAGATCAGAGGATGGCATTTGGTCTGAAAATCCTTGATACTTTTTGGAAGATCTTTTTATTTTCAAATGAAGGATTCCCACTGAAACCTGCTGGTCATCGTAAAAAGCATCAGCAAGATTTGTTGTTGGGAGATTCTTGTAATTTCCATCCTCTGTTTGGGAATCATTTCCTTTAATAGACTTTAAAGAGAGTTAACATGAGCATTTCAATGCAAAGGCAGTTTTCTGTGTTTGGTTAGCGGCCTCTAGGTGGCATCCCAGCACCAATAACCTCCACCTGGTACAACAGTGCAACATGACATGACTGCTGCTCGGAGTATGAAGCATCATTGTTGTTCTTTGGGATTTGAATGTCATTAATTCAAGCAGAGGCTTTATTAGCATGCAGAACTCTTATTGGAGGTCCTGATGCTCTGGATGTTGTACCACTGGGCTTCACACACACACACACACACACACACACACACACACACACACACACACATGATTTCTCAGGCATTCATTAAGTCTTGTCTGTAATTGAGTCTAAATAAGTGTGTACTCATGTTAGAGAGGAGCTGAGAGGCTGAGCAGCACAAACACAGACCGCACTGATCTGCATTTAGAAAACAGCACAAGCTCCATTTGTACACACTGCTGCATAAAGCTTAAAATCCATGTATGAAACAAAACAAGTGGGCTCGTATCTTAAGATTTCATACATGATTATCCAGGATTGTAGCAGTAATGCAGTGTTTTCTTTCTCCAAAAAACGATGGAGACCTTTCGAGCTACACCGAGCCAATGTTATTGAATATCAAACAATCTGACATTTTGCTCATCAGGTTATGTAAGGCCAACAGGAATTACTGTCCAACTTTTGCGGTGACCTTTCGAGGTTTTTGAACAAACTGTTGGAGGTAGATCAGCCGAGGTGAAGCTACAGGGAAGACCAATGAGATTTTCTACATTTCCACAACATGTATGAGTCGGTGTTGGTATGTCCTCACCTGATTAGATGAACTGAGAAATGATTGTGTTTGGTCTTTCAGCACACAGGTTTTCAGTGGAGGGGATCCGACCTGCCTGAACCTTTAAATCTCTTTGTGGATAATACATGAAGTAAAGTTAGTTTCTTACAAAGAAGGTTGTATTTGATTTAGCCTATGTTTAAAGAGTTTGACATTTAAATGTTGCCATGTTGGTTTTATGGAGGAAGAGGTGACCATATTTGGATATGAAGGGAGGAGTGATGATTTTCAGATGGCGCCCCAGATCACACATACGCCTTTTCCAACAAACAAGAACGGGTGCTAGGTCCGTGTTGGTGCTGGAGCTGGTGGTTAGTTGGTTCAGATCCCGTTTCTTCTATGAACCAGTTTGCTTCTCCATTGGCAAGTTGGGGCAACGTCAGTACGTCACTGCATATGTAGCCGGTTCCCAACAACCAGCCGCTAGCAAGCTAGCCGCTGTTAACAAACTACTGTTACCCTGTTACTGTCAGTACATGATTTTTTTTTTCTAGTTACAACATGATTGAGTTAACAAAGTAGTGTTGCATTGCTACGTGCGATATTTATTCAGTTTTGGGAAATCACGATGTCCTTACTGATCGCATTTTCATTACTCTACTCTTCTACTATCGCTAGTTGTGTTTCCACCGTTGCTCCTCCAGCTCCTGGTGTAGTCGCTGCTTAATTGGTGCTGAGCTCTGGCCCAGCAAGGAAGTGGGGCCTGACTTAGCCCCAGTTTTAGGCAGCTGGGGCCAGTTCTTGCGGCGGTGGAAACACAACAAACTGGGGCTAAGTCAGGAACTGGCCCCGAACTAACACTGGAACCAGCTCGGTTGTAAAGGGGTATGAGAAGTTGATTTTAGCTAATGACATCAAAATGACTTGAGGAAAAAAAT
The DNA here is from genome assembly GCA_900323345.1 of Pseudochromis fuscus. Lineage (NCBI taxonomy): Eukaryota > Metazoa > Chordata > Actinopteri > Pseudochromidae > Pseudochromis > Pseudochromis fuscus. The sequence goes on from OOFC01042884.1 coordinate 20,210, forward strand.
ATATTGACCGAGTATTTAATGAGGTTTTTTTTTTCAGACAGCATCTAGTGGTCACTGGGAGTAGTGCACTTTTTTCCATTTCTGCATTGGCTTCACTTCTGAGACCCAGCTGCTTCAGGCACAATGTGGGAGGGCTAATGTTTTTTTCTCCCATTAATTATGTGAAAAAAATGTGTTTCTCTATTTTGTGGCCAATCTGAATTAGTTTGCACTCTGCATACTGGTCCATAGTTCTCACCAACATCACTAATCATGTGATTAGTTCAAGAGAATCTAATATTTTTGGGAAGTACAATTGATTCTTAGGCCTACTGTGTAAATATGAGTCTCCAGCCAATAGATATAGCTAGCTTATCATACAGATTATAAACAGACTTCCACAAATAGATAAAAATGGAAGTCAAATATTTAACCTCCACCAACCACTGAGGAAAATAAAAAGTGTTTTCTCTGTCTGCTGCTGTTTGTTCTCATTTGTTCTCACTGAGTGTAGTAAATAATTTGATGTACTGTAAATTGTAAATATTGATTATAGCACTTTTAAGTAAAATCTAAATGTCACAGATTAGCACTTACAAACTGATGATATAATGTTGTCCGTCTTCTTTGTTTCCTCTCACTGTTAAACTGATGGAGCAGCTAATAGTGACACATTAATGACCCTGCCAACATTCAAATCCAGAAAAATCATCTCAGCACTCATCTTACTCTGTCATCTAGTGGCTGCTTGGTCTAATCGAGGCAGCACCCAAAGCTATTAAACCCCTGTCCACCTCCCCCCACTCACTGCCACCCCCATCCCTGCAGACTCCTTGGAGGAAATTATCTCTCCCCTCCCCTCCACCTCCACACTTATCCCTTCTCCAATCCAACTCCATCCTGTCACGTCCACCTCCTCCACCTCCTCCTGTCCATTTCATGCCTCCCTGTTTCTATCACTCATTCGTCATTTGTTTTTTCCAAATCCACCCCCCTCCTCCTCCTCCTCCTCCTCCTCTGCACCCCCACCTCTCTATCAAGGCTCCTATAGAGATGGTAATGTGACATGAAGAGGATGATATCTACGAGTCATTGATCAGCATCAAACGAGACACACTTAGATTCTCCTCAGGCATCCCCCAGACCTCCTCCTTCTCCTCCTCTGCCTCCTCTTCCTCCTCCACTTCATCACCTCCTCTTTTATTGGTTGGTTGTTGTTTTTTTAGGAGAGATTTTAACTGTCACTGGCAGGTGAGACACATGAGATCAGATAGACGCAAAAAAACAGGAAATGGTGGGAGGAAAAGACAGATGGATGGATGGATGGATGGATGCATGGATGGATGGATACATGGATGGATGGATGGATGGATGGATACATGGATGGATGGATGCATGGATGGATGGATGGATGGATACATGGATGGATACATGGATGGATGGATGGATGGATACATGGATGGATGGATGCATGGATGGATGCATGGATGGATGGATGGATGGATGGATGGATGGATGGATGGATGGATGGATGGATGCATGGATAGATGGATGGATGGATGGATGCATGGATGGATGCATGGATGCATGGATGGATGGGTGGGTGGATGGATGGATGGATGGATGAATGGATACATGGATGGATACATGGATGGATACATGGATGGATGGATACATGGATGGATGGATGCATGGATGGATACATGGATGGATGGATGGATGGATGAATGGATACATGGATGGATACATGGATGGA